>CM061921.1:307699017-307885186 GCA_031002005.1 Vandiemenella viatica | reverse complement strand
AAGCTGCGACCACAACAACTACTACTACTACAGCTACTATAAAACACTGAAAAAACTCAGAAAGTCAATTCAGAACCGAAGAAGACGAAATGTAAGCAAGGAAGCAAGCATTGTTCTCGACAGAGCTGGTCCACACCGTCGCCTCTTCTGCAAAACTTCGGTTGAAAATAATCACCCCCCACCATAAAGTTGCAGACTTGGCCCACAGTGACTACCACCTTTTCCTAAGCTGCGAAAATATTTGACCGACTTAGATATTAAAGATGAAGTTCAATGCTTTGCTCAAAGACATGAGGCGAGCATACATTATTTTTCGTTTTATGCTTTTGGTTTTACGCGTTGTCGACATCGAGGTTATTAGAGGCGTGAAAGGAGTTGTAGCAAGGATTTCTCTAATGGCCTTTTAAAGGAACCTTTCCCAGTATTCACATAGAGTGATTTGGGGAAATCATTGAAACCCAAATCTGGATGGCCGGACGAGGATTCGAACCCGCAACCTCCCGAATGAGAGGCCAAGCGCGTCAGCTGCTTATTCCACCACGCTCCACTATTTTTATAAACTGTCACCTGCATCTACAAAAATGCGTGTGCCGAATTGTGAAGCTGCAGAAAAATAGATGATTGCTCAATCTTTCCAAAAGAGCCGATCGTGATAAATTATTACGTGTTATTTAGTGTTATAAAGGTATTCTTCTTGGCCGAAGGAAACAGGAAAGTTGGCACTTACTTCCTGTTAGAGGTTGCCAACAACTACTTCTTCCGTGTTGCACGATTTCTGACTTCTGGCAGTGCTGTGGTAATTTCCTGTTCAAGGAAACGTATCTTACAGCTAGGCGGTATCAAGAGAACAGACACATTCCCGAAATAGAAATTTACTTTCCTTCCCCGTCTATCTATCTTATTTTTATTTGACTGATTATTTATGTTATAACAGTTTGATTCTTTATATAGATCATCATTAACTATTCAACTTTCAAATGTTGTATCTTTATATATATATGTTTACTTTTATTATATAATGGACGAAGTAGTTTTCAGCGTAAGGCAAAGTAGCTGAACGGATGAGCATTGGCCTACGGAGGTGACGTTACTGGTTCGTTCCCACCTCAAGTTGAGTATTTTTACATTGACTATCCCCCTTCTCACTGTTGTAAAATAATATCATATATGTAAAAGTGAACATTATTATATTTTACATCAAATGTTTAAAAACAAACTCCTATGAAAATATTTTTTGTTTAGTTCATAGGCCACATTGGCGGTTAAAGGTGTGTTTGTGGAATTTTAAAATATTGTTCATCCAATATAATGTGACGAGTTTTAGTTGACTTTTAGTTCCGTAAAGGCAGAGAGTTTGATTGGAGTTGTTGCTGTAGAGTTTCTCACTTGTAATGTCGAAAAGAAACTATTTTTTTCTGTTATTTTAACTTCATGTTGCGGCATTTATATTGATAATATCCCATAAAGACATCAGGAGAAATACCATCAAAATCTTTAATCACTTGGGCTGTTGCAAGTTATTTCGCAAAACAAGAACACGTCGCGGACAATTTGTCTCATATTCCGGTACGATTACATAAATGACACGTGGGGCAACTGGCAATGAAATATTGCCTGAAGTTCATTAGCATTAATATGCGTAAATTATATGATTTGTTAACGATCGTTTCAACAGAACGGATAACCCTATATTCCTAAATAAGATTGTTAATGCCAATTCTCACTAATTATTGATCTTATAACTCTTCATAAAATACTCAGCACTTGAGGTATTTCCTCATTCTAGCCTTACGGCAGCACATTCAGTTACCAACAGTTTCTAGCATTAGTGACACTTACCTTTTCTTATTGAGCCATCACGTGAATAAGTCACTATGGACTCCATACTGATCCTGAATTTTCGCAAACAGGGGTTTATTCTTGAGTTTTACGCAAACACAGTAAACATCTGTTTCCAGTTGTATCGCTGCGACGTGTTACGCCGAATGAAAATTTCAATTGTAAGCAAGTACTGAGCCTCCAAGGCTGTTGATTGCACATCCATGATTTTTTTGTCGAACGCTATTTTTCCTGATACCTTATAAAGTTATTTTCAATTAAATAGGCTTAAAACACAACAAATTAAAATCACAGGAAAAAAAGCGTTAAACAATTGTATCTTTGACAGAAAAAAGTGAGAAACTCTACAGCAACAACTCCAATCACACTATCTGCCTTTACGGAACTAAAGTCAACTAAACTCGTCACATTATATTGGATGAACAATATTTTAAATTCCACAAACACACCTTTAAACGCCAATGTGGCCTATGAACTAAACAAAATATATTTTCATATGAGTTTGTTTTTAAACAATTTGATGTAAAATATAATAATGTTCACTTTTACATATATGATATGTATTTTACAACAAGTGAGATGGGGATATTCAATGTAAAAATACTCAACTTGAGGTGGGAACGAACCCAGTAACGTAACCTCCGTAGGCCAATGCTCATCCGTTCAGCTACTTTGCCTTACGCTGAAACCTACTTCGTCCAATAGCTGTAAGATACGTTTCCTTGAATAGGAAATTACCACAGCACTGCCAGAAGTCAGAAATCGTGGCAACACTGGAAGAAGTAGTTGTGGCAACCTCTAACAGGAAGTAAGTGCCAACTTTCCTGTTTCCTTCGGCCAAGAAGAATACCTTTATAACACTAAATAACACTGTAATAATTTATCATCGATCGGCTCTTTTGGAAAGATTGAGCAATCATCTATTTTTCTGCATCTTCACAATTCGGCACAAGCATTTTTGTAGATGCGGTGACAGTTTATAAAAATAGTGGAGCGTGGTGGAATAAGAGCTGACGCGCTGGCCTCTCATTCGGGAGGTTGCGGGTTCGAATCCTCGTCCGGCCATCCAGATTTGGGTTTCAATGATTTCCCCAAATCACTCTATGTGAATACTGGAAAGGTTCCTTTAAAAGGCCATTGGAGAAATCCTTGCTACAACTCCTTTCACGCCTCTAATGACCTCGATGTCGACAACGCGTAAAACCATAAGCAAAAAAGGAAAAAAGAATGTATGCTCGCCTCATGTCTTTGAGCAAGCATTGAACTTCATCTTTAATATCTAAGTCGGTCAAATATTTTCGCAGCTTAGGAAAAGGTGGTAGTCACTGTGGGCCAAGTCTGCAACTGTATGGTGGGTGGGTGATTATTTTCCAACCAAAGTTTTGCAGAAGAGCGACGGTGTGGACCAGCTCTGTCGTGAACAATGCTTGCTTCCTTGCTTACATTTCGTCTTCTTCGGTTCTGAATTGACTTTCTGAGTTTTTTTCAGTGTTTTACAGTAGCTGTAGTAGTAGTAGTTGTTGTGGTCGCAGCTTGCATTAACCGGACTAACAATGACTCCTTCCCATTCAATTTTTTTCCCTTCTTATGGCATTACGTTTCGTTAACGTCGAGGTCGTTAGAGGCGGGGAAGGACTGCGGAAAAGGAACTGGAAGAAATTCGGCCTTGGCTTTTTAAAGGAACTATACCACCATTTGCCTGGAGTGATTTGGGGAAACCAAAGAAAACCCAAATCTCGATAGATGGAGGTATTCGAAGCCGTCTCCTCCCGAATGCGACACCATTATCTTAACTTTTTTCATTACTAGTCGTATTTGGCCTACGATTACATCCATAAAATTATTTAAAAATTTACTTAAAGCAAAGTTAATAATCGTAAATGATAAAATGTCGGTAGAAGTGAGATAATTTGATGAGAGGGTGAGTTTCCAAAACAATCTCTGAAATCAGAAACGCAATTCAAATTTATGTTTTTCTGTCTCTCTTTCTCATTTTCAACCCCTCTCCCTTTTTTTCTATTTTTAGCAGCTATAAATTAAAGGAATTAAAGATGCCGGATGCTTTATATTCTGTTCCGCTCATAAAATTCATATATTACTAAGGTGATAGATATAAGAAGATTGTCTTGCGCCGCAGTGGTATGAGATTGAGTCAGCTACCTCAATTGGAATTTACGCGTCTGCACCAAAAGCATGTGACGGAGGTGAAAGGTTGATTTTTAAATGCTACACTTCTATAGCCAACTTCCTCGTTTCGGGTCATTATAGCTCCGTGATGATGCGCGGCGTCAGATACGGCCTCACCTGATTTGAGCTCCGGTGGTTGAAGAACTTTTTAGAACTAGGACATGTTTCGGTGGCGGTGCATTATTACTAATTATCAGATGGTGCACGAAAGTCCTGGTTTAAATCCGAAACCTCTCTGTAGCGCGTATGGAACTTCTGACAGTGACTCGTCCGCCGGATTTGGACGTTAAGCTGTCGGCCCCATCGATGTGTTTCGGGGGGAGTAGATCTCAATCGGCCGGCACCTTCTGTCTTATTCAATCTCTTATCTCTTATTTTACTGTCGTCAGTCTCTCGATTGGTTTGATATAAACCACCATCCCTTCTTATTTTGCACTATCCCCTTCATCTCAAAACACCTCTCTTAAAACACGTCCACCGTTATCTGCTTCATACATAACCAATCGCAAATGTATAAAAAAACACCCACGAATCTGTTTCTTCTTTGTTTACGATTCTTCCACAAACTTCTTTCGTCAGCCATCATTTCCAAAACATATTAATTTCGTGGTTTAACTGTCCACTTAATATTCAGCATCCTCCTATAGCACCACATTTCGAATGCTTCAATTTTCTTTCTTTCAGGCATTCCTGAAGTCCATGCTTCGTTACCATAAGGTGCTATGCTCCATACATACAGTTTTAAAAAGTTCTCTCTGGTTCCTGGGTCAATATTTGAAACTACTTTTTCATGAACCACAGTCAAATTCCTCTTTTACTTCTTTTATAGCTTCCTCCACATATAAGTTGAATATTAGTATGGATGAACTGCAACCATATCTGATACACTTTTCAACTGATTGGTGACTCTCATGATTCTCTACTTTTATTATAGCCACTTGATTCTTATATCAATTATAAAATATTTTTCTATCTCGATACGTAGGACCTGACTTTATTTTTAAATTTTGAACATTTAGTCCCGCCTTACATTACCAAAAGCTTTTTTTCTAAATCAACAAACGCTATGAAAGTAACTTTGTTTTTCTTGATCGGTGATAAGAATTGATTCTCTTGCGGCACGGTTTTTCCAAAATTCAAACTGTAGCTACTATATATTTTATTCCAACCCAAAGAATTTACATTATAATGTCTGTCTCAGAATGACAAGCAACAATTTCTTTTGAACGTTTAAATATTGCAAAGTCTTATAGGCATTCAATCAGAACATTGTAGGAGGAAAACTGAGGCATAAAATTGAAATTCAGTGCGGGAATGTCAGTGTGGCAAGAAACAAGGAAACCAGTATTATACGCTTTGTAAACACTACGTTTCCGTCTACTACGATATTTTAGAATTACACTCTAGCTGCGGAGAGTAGTACTGCCGATTTATAAAATTTTGTAACAATTAGCTGTGTTATTGCTCAGCGTGATAATTTCATTCCAACTACCTCTTAATCTTTACTGAAAGACATACTTGAAAAAAAATGAGAAAATATTATAGAGAATTACATCATAACTACATTGAAATTTCTTATTTTACCACATTTTATTGAGACTGCAAATTTCTGTAGTTTTAGCATCCGGTTTGAGGTCTTTGCTCAAGTAGAATGTGAAATGGATTCTTTTTATTTTTTTATTTTTTTTAACATTTCTACGAAAAGACTGAAATGTTACCTATTTGGTTACTAGCAAACCGATCAATTTTGCTCGTCATTTTTGGTTTAATACTACTTCATTAAACAACGGGATTAATTTGACAATATCTTCCATATAAGAGGGAGCTTATATTCACTTTGAATTTGATAGCTGCTAAAAATTTAAAAAAAAAAGTACCGGGTGTGGTGCGTGAACGGTTAACGTTCTGGCCTCGTATTCGGGAGGGACGCGGGTTTGAATCCCCGTCCGGGCATCCAGATCTGGGTTTTCCATGGTTTCCCCAAGTCACTCCAGGCGAACGCCCGGATGCTTCCTTGAAAAGGCCATGGCCGAGTTCCTGCCCGTTTCTTGCCCCAATCCGATCCCGTGTCTAATGACCTTGCTGTCGACGAGCCGTAAAGCCCTAGCAAAAAAATTAAAAAAGAGAGAGAGAGGTGCGAAAAGAGTAGAGAGAGAGAAAATGAAATTTGAATTGCGTTTCTGATTTTTTTGATATCCCCGCTCTCATCAGATGAACTCACTTCTGCACATATATTTTAATTTACGATTTTTAACTTTTCAATAGATTTTTTTAAATAATTTTATGGACGGCATCATAGACCAAATACGAAATATATTGAAAAACTGAACCTAATGGCTGAGCGTTAACGCTATGGCTCCGCATTCGAGAGGAAGCGGGTTTGAATTCCTATCTGGCTATCCAGATTTGGATTTTCCTTCGTTTCTCCAAGTCACTTCGTGTGAATGGCGGGATTATTTCTTCGAAAACCCATGGTCCGAATTCCTTCCCATTCCTTGTCTCCATTCCCTTCCCACCTTTAATGACTTAGAAGTCGACGAATCGTAAATCCAGACGCATAATAAGAAATTGGTATAGTAATATTATTTAGTTTTTCGTCTCCTTGACGATGGTGCGAACTCGTTATAGTCCACCTAACGTAACCACACGACACTATTTCGACGATGTTGAAGCCCGAGAAGATTTCTTTCAGTGTTACCTCTGTGAAAGCTTTCATAGTTACGTGTGCAGTTTATTAAGAAGCACTCAGTTATAAGTCTTTCCTTAAGTATGTTATGTCCTGACGCAAGCAGGTAAGAGTCGATGTTATATTTTACGCATAACGCAGTTGTAGGTTCGACTTGTTTAAAATAAATGCAAAAAAATAATTGGAAAACCTAGACTCGAACCGAGGACCACGCGTTTACAAGACTAGATGGTTAGCCACAAGCAAACGGAGCTCATTTTCACAGACGGCTCGTGCAGTGGGTAAACAACCTTATCCTGTCTCGGAAGTCAGTTACATTCAACTGGCATTAGACAATTATCCGAAATAATCTCTTTATAATCGTTTCAATAGTTTTGTAGAACCACAAACTCTGGATATTTGAACATTTACACCCACTTTCTCGGATCACACACCCCATTATGTGTTGCATTATTGCAACTGAATAGCCACATCAATATATAAATAAATATCGTTATAATTTTACGCTAATCATTTGGAATAAAATGTATAACTGAACCTCATTTTTACTGCGCTTTAGTGCAACCTTGTTAATAACAACTTTAACGATATGTTTCACGATCTTAATTTAAGAAAAGTGTAGCTGGAACCGAATTTCGTCCGATTGAGGTATTGTCGGCGATATCTTGCCTAATATTACAGTCAATCCAGGGACAGGAAAATGCGTTACTTGTTTCGAGATCTGTCAATAGCTTTTTACTGAAATGTGGGGAATGATAGATGAACTACCAAGAAGAATCGTCAATGGGCGGGCGGAGTCTTCCTGCTTTGTTCGAGGCTTGACTTAAGGAAATGAATAATCTGCAGTATAGATGGCTCTGAATAAAATATCCACCAATGAAATTGCGAGGAGGCGGAGCCAGTATTGCGTTCCTGTTGCCTGGGATGACATTGATGCCAGATTGTGCAAAATAAGAGTGATAGAATATTTCAGCAGCGGCCAAAAGTAATGTCAAAGACTGTACATACGCTGTACATTCTACAGGGGCTTATATTTACATTTCATGTTAAATGGTTAAGTGAAGGGTAAAATCTATTCTGGATGAGTGACGATCACTTGGGTGGTCGGTGTAGAATGTGGAGCGGGGAAATAGATTTCCGCACAGATATCTGAGAGGACATCAACTGATTTTTTGTTTTAAATAATGGCTTTACGCCTCGTTGACGGCTAAGGTCATTAGAGGCGGGATGGGACTGGGGACAAGGAACGGGAAGGAATTCGGCCATGGCCTTTTTGAAGGAAGCATCCCGGCATTTGGAAAAACCATGGAAACCCCAATTCTAGATGCCCGGACGGAGATTCGAACCCGCGTCCTCCCGAATGAGAGGCCAGAACTTTAACCGTTCACCCACCACGTTCGGTGACATCGACTCGTGTGCGGGCCTGTAACAGCCCAGGTTATCATTATAAAGACTCGGCGACAAGTCCGACCAACATATTTCTAAGGACAAGAGTGGACTGACACAATATACATCAAGATTAAGAAAGGCTGCTCATCTGAAACTGTGACAGATGTATCTAAATAAATCACAAACTAAGAGAGAATACTGTGGACTGTTCCATCTAAAAGCCATGTTAAATCCAATAGCCGAAATAGTGGACGCAACCAGTCAATAAAAATGTGTTTTCAGAGTTAAAGAAAGTGAGTGATTGGAACAGCCAATAAGCTAGAGATTTAGTTGTTAAATAAACTAAAATGTTATGTTTGCTCCATTCCTTAGACCAATGGCGTGTGAAAATCGGTTTCCGAGGCACCAGTGTTGGAGAACATCATCTCCAGCAGCAGAGTTGACTGTGGAGAAGAGGGACTGGAGGTCTGCCAAGAGTTTCAACTTGTAATTGTGGGGTCCAACTTGCAATCACTGTCCGAAATTTCTGTCGAGTTTGAGGGAAGTTCTGAGCCAACATTAGGTTTAACTAGTGATAGGTATACATTACTTATCACCAGGTTAATCTATTGATTGACCTACCTGGTAGCTGTTGGTGCAAATGATACCATTCGACGCCGATGTCAGCTGCCACGACGCTTCTTATTGGGGCGAGTTCACCTGTTCCAGCCGGCACATTACAGTCGCGGCCCATCATGTCTGGTAAAACTCTAGAGTGTATCGTGTAATATTCCCCTTCAACGTGTTTTGCCAAGAATCATTTTCTTTTAAAAACTAGTAAATTTTCGCTAGTATAGTTAATACTGTCATTAACTTACGTATTCTTTTTTGAGTCTTCATCTTACGGTGACATCATCCAAAATTAGGTTACTGATTTGTTGCAAAATCACATTTCATAATAATTAATATTGTAAACTTGAATAACAATTTGAATGAATTAACCACGAGATCCGAATACGCCACAGTAGTCCTCTCTTTGATCCAACACTTTTGTCTCTGTGGATAACGAATTGTGCTGTTCGTTCAAAAACGGTAGTTTTAAAATTCTATGTCTTGTGGAATGGTATACACATGAGGAAAAAAAAGGCTAATCGGAACAAGAAGCAACGAAAACAATTGCCAAGGAAATTATGCAAACCTACAAAATCGGCTGTGGCTGAATACATTTTTAACGATCAAAACGAGGTGTCATGGACAGAGACAAAAGTATTTGCCAAATCAGAAGGTAATTTTCCGTTGATAGTCTGGTAACTGGTATAAACATTTAAAGATCCATTGAATAAAAAAGAGAGAACGGACTGAGTGAAGCATGGAAATGCGTTTTATATAAACGCCGCGCTAAGAATAGAAACACCCATCGTCCTTACCACAACGGAATAACATCTCTAGAACGTCTATAGTTTGTTTTGTTAGAGTTGACAACCAGTTCATCACTTTATCCGACCAACGATGAATTTCAACCTGGTTAAAATACAACCTCTCTTTAACCGCAACTGCAAAATGTAAACACAAATTAACCGAAATATTTCTGATGTCTTAAACTAAAGTAAACCAATTTTAACAGAAATTAAGATTTACAGCCAACGTCGTGTTGGTTTTTGTGGGTTGTATAATTATTAGAAAGTAAGGGTAACTAAATTTTCTTACGTAAAGCGCATTTTATTTTATTTAGGGGATATCTGATGAAACCTAGCATTGTGTATTTTAAGATAACAGCGTTATTACCATGCAGAAATTTTCAGCAGAACATCAGAAAAAACACTGTCGCTTACAATCACCTCAAAAAGTAGCACTCTTTATACTCACTCCTTGAGAGTGTTTTTCAAGGGCAACACACTTTTCTTGTATTTGATACTTGTTTATTTATTATACTTCTGGGGCACTTAAAAGTAGACCTATATGAAAACTAATTGCCAATCGAGATTTTAAATGAACAGTATACGTTCAAAAATAAAAGCAAATCTCCTTGGGAGTGTTTTCATTACAATGAAAAGCAGTGGAAAAGGTATTCGACGATCTTTTGAGTCGCTAAGTAATATAACCAATGGCTCCCGGTCAACGTTATAAAAGAAATGTGAGACAAGAATGGACCAGTAATATATCTGGCTTACATAATCTCGTCCATTGTCAGATCTAATAAAGATTTGCAGTCATGGACTTCGTTACAATTTATGGAAGATAAGGCCTGTGTGATCTCTGTCAATACATTATCAATTAGGAATATGGCGGATTTCAATATACTATGTACTTTTACAGGAAGATTTCCTTCCAATTATTAGCGAAAAAGTAAATTATACGCTGTAATGCATATTACTTCAATCCAAAATTTAAGTACCGACAGTCTTAAACATTTTTAAAAATAAGTTCAATACTTTTTACCACGTTTTACTCGTATGTTCAAAATCAGTAACAGAACAATATTGCAAACTGAAATGCTGAAAAAGGTAAACCCTAATATTCCAAAAAAATGGATAGTATAGTCGTCGATTCAGAAAACGGATTTCCTGAAGTTTTAGTGTTTTTGGCCTAGAGCCAATGTCATTAGTTGTTTGTCACTTAATCTAAGGTTTAGTTATAAGGTATCAGTCACGTGAGCTCAACTATTTGTATTGTATATAGATTGCGTACATTTTAAAGACTGGAAAGTTTTAGGTCAACTAGTTCTTCGGAAACAGGAAAAATATTTATATACGAATTTTCTAGGGTGCGTAGTACAAAATTATTTTGGAATTTTAGACGCAGTTTGGAGATTGTAACGGAGGTATTTGAAATTATAACTTGAATTTGTAGATTTTTAGATAAAATTATTCTTGAATCCTGTTGCCTGTCTAACATGCTGTGTGCAGACAATACAGCGGATAGAGCACGTAATTAATGTAATTACTTACAAAAAAGTTTGCCTTATTAAATATACATATTTCTTGAAATATTTGATTGAATATATGTGGATCTCAACGTTTACTGGAATACAAATTATCCATCATAGCATGTTTTGTTTTGAAAAAAAGGAAAGATATGAAACAATAAAAATGTTAGTGTATTTTATGTTTTTCTAAACGCCAAAATTCAAATTATTTGTGTTAGAAATATTCTAACAATTTAAACAATTTGCGCTAGAAATATCCTAACAGCACAGTAGCATTAACTCAACTGAATAACATCAGCAGAAAAAAAAAGAATTCGTAATTACTTGATATACTTAATCCCTTTCCAATTTCATACCAAGTTGCTTGTCATACAAATTGATCCCAATAAACAGATGAAACAGGTGATCATGACATCAACAGTGGTTCCCACAAAAAAATATTATTATTTTTAAATTATTATTATTATTTTTTAAAGGCATTTGGCCATGTAAGCTATATATACAGCGCGATTGTGTGTCTATTAATTCCAATGTGTGTAAAATACCACCCATGACCTCGGTAGTATTCGAACCACTATGCTGTTATAGTTTTTATAGATGTTACACGGATAGAAGGTATCAGTCTTATAATAATAGGTAAACAGAAATCTGCAGCGTAGAGTTTGACCTTAGTGAGCTGTAGAAAGACGCAAGTAGCGGCGCTCGCTTCGTGAATTAGCCACGTGGAAGAGTCGATTTTGTCTCTTAAATCGTGAGGAAACGCTAATTACTTAGTGGTAGCGCTGCGGCAGAGCTCTCAAAGGCCGCTGGCAATTAATCAAGAGCCTCACACCCCGCACGCTACCAGAGATCGTTACCGCTGATGCAACCACCCACCCATTACGGTATTATTCATTTAATTACTGGCCAGCGCACAACCTTATAATGAACCTAATTATCTTGCATTTGTTATAATTTCGTTAACAACATTGTATCCTTATCAACTTTATCTCAGAGAAAATTATTTCATTTTGCGCTATGCATATTTGGCAATATGCTGAAATTATCTTGAAATTACAATTAAGCCAAAAATAATTTCAATGGTGATTATTTTATGGTATGTAGAATAATTGATTAAAATCTTCATATTAGTAACAATCAGAATATATGAATTCTTCGTCTCCTGGAAACCTCTTATCTGCATTGGGCAACCTATTTATCAGTGTAACAGTATATAAATGCATAAAAACAGAACTGTATGCATGAAAAGTTTCAATAATCAGATCCCGATATATCGCATCGTTTTTAAATCTCTAAGAGGTGTTTTGAATATTTGAAGTGCAATATGATTTGAAGTCTGCTGGTTGTTCTTTTGTCTGCAACAGATTTTTGTAAGTACTCCGAGTAACAATAAACAGACATGTATTGTTCCTCGCACAAAAGTCTGCAGTTCTCTGTCCTCGATCCAAACATATTTTCATTTTTATACCCTACCTGAACAAATTTTACTGTAATACCTTTCATTTTACAGTGTTTGTTCTGTAACTCTTCGTAAGTATGACTTTATTAATGTAGGCGAAAACATTGCATTAGTTGTACGAATAAACACATAAAATCCTCACTCCTTTAAGTGGCAGGACGTGATATGCTACGGTGTGCACAGTAACTCGTTCTAACGATTATATTAACAAAAAAATTAATTTACCGTTTCTTGTAATATGCTTTTCCTTTGATGGCTGTCACAATTACAGTTTTTTTTTACCCGCCTGGGTGGTTCAGTGCGCTGAGGCGCCGCACACATTCGGGGAGGGGTGGGTGGGGGGGGAGAAATAAAATGGTACCGGAAACGAGTCACAGCCGTTCTGACTTCGATTTTTAGGTGGTTTTCCGCAGCCATCAAGGCGAATGCTGAGACAGTCTTCAATCTCCTGTTCATTAACTACACATTTGACAAACAACAAATACACATATCACACATGGACATAGTTGCACATTCCGCACACAGATGGCAACTCTTCACTTCCTCCTCTAGTAGTACCTGCCAGTAGGTATAAAATGCTCGGCTTCAGGAAGAGCAGGCGGCCGTAAAACCAGAGCTCCAAATTGGATCATGCCAATCATGTGTAAAATTCAAACGTAGCTGACCCTTAATGTTTGGGAAAGGTGGTGAAGAAGAAGACTTTATAGTTTTATTTGAACTCCTACATTATTGCCAGAAATTTTTATGATTTCATCTAATAACACTGCTCCTAATTTTAAAATTAATCTAACATTCGATGGTCACATAGAAAAATTTTCATCAGAGTGCTAAATATCAAATGAACTACGTATTTATGTCTTTTTACTGCGTCCATTTGTAAAAGGTTCTTCATGGATATTTCAATTTTATCATTATCATTGAAAATCAGGTTTATATCAGAGTTGCCATGATTTGAACGCTACGATACATGAGGATACCTCGTTTAAGACAGGAATATTTGTCCTCCCTCTTAATAGATCTTAACATTTCGGCAAGTTACTGCAGGTATGTTTTAATGTGTATAAACAATACTAACTCGAAATTTTGAGCGTATACAAAAAAAAAAAAAAAATTATATAAGATTATTTTTGTGTGTGTTGTACCATATCTAGATGAAATTTGGCAAGAGTATACCAGAGAGATGAAAAAAGTTGCATTAAGTTTGTTGACAATGCATATGTGATTTTTCAGTTCTTATTTAATAGTAGATGGGAAATAACTTAGAAGCGGATAAAATAACTCATAAATAATGTTTTTTGAGCAAATATTGTAACTGACTAGTCAATAAAACCCCTTTAGTACAATTTTAGTACCGCAGTTTTTTAAAGGGCTTTTTTTATTTATTCGTTTAATAACTTAATCTAGATTTTGAAACATTATCATAATAATGTACCTCAAATAAATATCGTTTAAAGTAGAAAATCATAATGCGCAAAGGAAAGTGTTTGTTTTTGCAATTCCTAATCAAGGCATAATCCCAATTTCTGTGCTGCAATTATGAAACAAAGCAAATCATACATGCTGCTCTCACAATCTAGTACTACAGTTCCCGAACTTCTGCATTCTCCGATTAGCATCCATATTACCACGATAATGTATGGGCATTCCGATCATTAGACAACTTCCGCCCAGCTTCTCAAGAATTCTTAGTACATCAGAAGGTTAAGAAAGTTCAACGGCATTGGAGCATATTTCGCTGTTCCTGCCCTTTGAGTCGAAAAGTATTTCCAATGTGGTAGAATAATTATAAAGAGAAATTGACTACAACAGATAACGATTTGTATTACATACGGGACAGTTACTTTATCAATGACAGTGTTCTAACATTGCAGAATAAAAGCGTGCTAATAGGGAAAAAATTATTCTATTGTGTTTGTAACAGGGGAGGACAGCCTAGAGACCTCCTACTCTTTCATATTTAATGAAGAACCTTTAGCATTATTGGGATCAAGAAACACATATACGTAATGCCCACATTTGATTCATCGTTTACTGCTTGAGTAAAAATCACTTCCTAAAAGATTGTTCAAAATCTAAGGGTAAAATTTTCACATTGTTATTAAAAAAAGTCGTGTACTCTTCGGATAGGTCTGTGGCACCAATTTTATGGCTTGTACGCCTCGCCGACATGGAGTCCGTTAGAGGCGGGTAAGAAAATGGAGGCAAGAAACTGGAACGAATGTTGGAAAAACTGTGTGCATTATAGGTTATTAATGGTTATTCGCTTTAAGCACTTTATTATTAAATTTGATTATAGCGAATAAAGAAACACTGGACGCAAGACTTGTTAGTGAATGCCTGTGCGCACAACCTGTTGGAAATGTAGTGGGATTGCAACATGCCGAGGATGCTCACTCGTTTGAAGTAGGCTACTTGGATACTGGGTGAAGTGGATTGCACTGGATATAAAACTTGATACATTTTACATAACACGTTTATTAGTAACATGGATACGATACTTATGTTTACTTGACAAAGATAAAGCAGCACCTGAAGATCGGTTCATATTCAGGCATGTGTATCTTTGACCTTTCCTTGATATATATACGTATCTGTCATGTGACAACTACGTTACCAAACGATTTTATGTAATGACACGCATTAACTGCCACAAGCATCTAACAAACACGTGATAAAATAGAAAATACGTAACAGAATCTTTAATACTAATGTGATAAAATATCCCAAGCGTTGTGCATTTCGAAAAACAATTTCTGTTACTGCTGTAGTGTATCCTAGTGTATCGCAGTAAGCTGGGCTACCGGCTCAGTCAGGTGGACAAGTGAGACAAAGGGTGACAGCTCTGCTCTGAAATGCGGCCTTGAGCAGGTAGCGAGGGCCGTTAGCTGTGTGTGGAGAGGACAGTAGGCTGCGGGCAGTGTGGTTGCGTGCGTGGCAGCCGATAGATGAGTGAATGTGATGTGCAGCGGCTAAGGTTAGCATGTACTGTTGTGGTGCTCTGTGTTGCATGTCGCCTGCGGAACGGATGAGGCAACCGGCGAACGTACAGATGGGTCGTCGCCGATGGAAGACCACTGGAAGCCGACCTGGCGCCTTCGAAATATGGTAACCACAGAGTGATCTTGATAAAACCCCTCGAAGTGTCGTATTGATGACCAAACCTGCACCCTAGAGATTTTCATTGACCAATTGTGTTTAGTGGAAGGACACTTAACAACACCTGCGGACTGATATGTGTAAACTATTATATTATACGTGGATTGGTGCATTGTATTTTAAAAGGAATTGTTATAATAATTATCAATGTTAGTTGTACGTGAAATGGTGTTGCCTACCTGTACAGCACAATCTCAATTCCACTTTCCATTAATTTCATATAATAATCATGGTTTCATTGTTGACGAATTAATTGAAATAAAAGGTAATTTAAATTAAAAAGGGGAGTACAAGTTGTACGCCTCACTGCACTATGTCCGTTTACCGAATGGGTTTCCTTCACATCACGCTTAATGAAACTAAATTTTTAGTCTGAGCTTTAAGTTCATACCTGACAAAGTAACGAAACGTGTTGAATTACCTGTTTCGTGCTCAACAGCTTGTCAACATCTTTGTTGACAGAGCTCGTTCTTGAAGACGTGGCGTGTTCATATTTTACTGTCTAGCACAGAATGATTCAGTGAAATACCCGCTGTGCCGGAGATAGCAAATTGGGATTCTCCATCTGTTTAAGTTGCTGACGTTTAAAGCACAAATTAAATTTTTATCCTTCCATTACAAGAACTAGGCTTATTGACCCGTAGCAGCTTCAGGGACTACTCCCATCTCTACTTTGCTCCACCTGTGCCTCTTCTACATTTCACTGTATACTCGGACCGACCGTGATGAATGAGCGCTCTGGCCTTGCAATTCGAACACTCGTTCGAATCCCCATCCGGCCATCCTGATTTTGATTTTCCATGTATTACCCAGATCACTCGAAGCGAATGCCGGTATGGGTCTTTGAAAGGCCATGATAAAATTCCTTCCCGTTCCTTGCACCCTGTCCTGTCCCGCCTCTAATGAACTAGACGTCGAAGATGCGTAAAGTCTTAAAATAAGTAATCGGGATACTGTTTTTGCGATTCGAGCAACATTCATTCTCTACGAATTTTCTCTCCTTTTGTTTCTATGTTTTCCAAAGTAGAGGAACACGAATTAATACTTCATTCAATTGTATGCACTGATTTGTAATTATGATATAGGAAGAAGGTGTGTCCAAACATTTGGATTCATATGTGCAAATACCGTATCTTAGGGAAGTTAAGTGTGTAGAAATGTTTTATTGCATTATAATTAACACCTTGGTGTAATGGTTTAGGGGATACTATTTTAATCTATTCCAATCAATATTCAATCCTTTCACCCGGTGCACCCTGTTTCCACGAACAAGGCTCTGGCGACCAAATGATTCCCGGTATAAGGAGTCACCCACTGCTTGCCAACGGCCTCCTGAAAGTAGGGCGAAAGAGCGGGGAGTGGTCTGGATCACCCTCTTACTCTTGGGGTTGGAAACAGCCCCTAGATGTGGATGAATTAGAAATGATCAACGGCTCTGGGATATAGAAGGCAATTGGAAGCCACGGCATTCAAGATCCAAAGGGTATTGTGACGAAATGTTATCATCTCATGTTACGAAGGATATCCAGAAAAAAAAGGTTACAAATGCTGTTAAAAATCACAAAATGTATATATTTCAACCAAATTTACAGGTTACGTTACAAATCGTATAGATTAATGGCTTCTTCCTGGGTAAAATTTTCCGAAGGTAAAATAGTCCCGCAATCTGATCTTCCCGTGGGGACTGCTCAGAGAGGATTGATTGAGAAAAGGTTACTAAGAAATCTGGAAATCTTGTTAGAGGTTGAGCAACATTGTTTCAGACCACGAAGAATTACTACAGACTTGATCTTTTCAGCAATAATGCTCACTGAAAAGCATCTAGAAAGGGGTAACACAAAAGCCTGTGTGCAAATAGGCAACAGAGAGAGCAAGTAGTTTGAGACAAGATGAGGAGTACAACAGGACAGTGCTCTGTCACCTCTACTCTTCATTGCTGTGATGGATGACATCTTGAAGAAATTAAAAGAAGCGTATGGAAAAGAAACAAAAGCCCTAGCGTTGATGTCATGATTTGGAGTGAAAGTGCTGAAGAGGTGAAAGAAAAGATGGACGCTTGGAACAAGTTGTTTGTGGAGTATGGACTGAAAATCACCCAGAGTAAGACGGTGGTCATGACAACAGGTACAGGGACTTCCAATGCGGATATTTACCTAAACAATCAACAGCTACTAAATATTGACCAATTCAAATATCTTGGCAATACTCTGAGTAAAGAAAACACCAGTAAATGTGAGATTACAATCAGAAATAATAATGCAGCAGTCTTTTATAATCAGGTGAGAACTCTGTTGTTGGACAACAATTTTCCCAGAAAGTGTAAACAGACACTATTCAAAACCTAATACATTCCCACACTGACTTATGCACTAGAAACATGAACCCTATCCAGGCGAGACAATAGTAGACTTAAAGCCTCTGAAATTAAGTTTTTGCGTTCCATGCTTCAGAGAACACGAAAGGACAAAGTGAGGAATGAAATCAATCATGCAGAGGCAGTGTGGCAAAATCCTTGCAGCGTTCTCGCTTGAGGTGGTATGGACATGTCCAGAGGATGGAGGAAGAAAGAAGAGCAAAGACCTTCTTTAATATGAACATCGAAGGTAAAAGGCGTGTGGGAATTCCCAAAAAGTAATGGATAGACCAAATAAAGAAGGATATAGAAGTGAGTACCAACTATTCACGGACAGGAAGAAGTGGTGAGTGCTCGTGACCAACACCCGGGAGACTGGAGCTGGAGAATGATGATCAAAAACTCACTAAACAGGAGAGATCTCAACTGATTGTAATTAAAATGTTATCTTCACACGCCTGATGAAATCACAAGCTGAAAAGAGTGAGAATTATCGCACTATAAGTCTGACATCACGTGCTTCGAAATTACAGAAGACTAGAAACGATAATGGAAGAGATAGTACGTATTAAAGGCCATTTGAGTTTAGGAAAAAAACGCGATACAAGTGAACTAATTCTGACTTTAAGATTAATACTTGAATGGCCGGTCAAGAAAAAAATACCTGTTTTGCCACCTTTATTCAAGAAAAAGCTTTTGAGAATATTAGGTGGGAGAAGATGTTCAAAATTTTAAAGCAGTCAGGTCTAAAATATGCAGACGGAAGAATATTTTATAATCTATGTAAGAACCAAGTTGCTATAAAAATGTTGAGAATCATGAGAGAAGTGCATCTGTTAAAACAGAGTGTGCGACAAGGTTGTAGTCTATGCCCGTTAATATTCAGCTCGTATGTAAAGGAAGAAATAAAGAAAGTAAACGAAAAATTTGAAGGCATTGTAACTGTTCTATGAGATAAAATCAGTGTGTTATGACTTGCTGATGACATTGTTCTGTTAGCAGAGGATCTTGAGAAGTTACTGAATATCATAAATAAAATACTGAAAGAAGATTTTAGACTAAATCTAAATCACAATCTAAGACACAAGTGATAAAATGTAGCAGAAATGATAGCAATAATAGTAGATTATATAAAAATAGCATTTGATGCAATAGGAGAAGTAAGTGAATTCTGTTACTGATGAAGCAAAATTACAACTGATGGTCAAAGCAGGAAGGGCAGGAACGGCACGACTTCACGTTGGAGCGTCACATTGAGACGTCGCGTTGGTCAGTCATGTTGGGGCGTCACACTGTGGCGCCACGTTGGGACGTCACGTTGGAGAGTCACATTGAGACGTCACGTTGGGCAGTCATGTTGGGGCGTCACACTGTGGCGCCACGTTGGGACGTTACGTTGAAGCGTCATATTGAGACGTCACGTTGGAGCGTCACATTGAGCCGTCGCGTTGGGTAGTCATGTTGGGGCGTCACACTGTGGCGCCACGTTGGGATGTCACGTTGGAGCGTCACATTGAGACGTCACGTTGGGACGTCACGTTGGGACGTCACGTTGGGACGTCACGTTGGAGCGTCACATTGAGACGTCGCGTTGGGCAGTCATGTTGGGGCGTCACACTGTGGCGCCACGTTGGGACGTCACGTTGGTACGTCACATTAAGACGTCGCGTTGGGCAGTCATGTTGGGACGTCAGACTCTGGCGCCACGTTGGGGCGACACGCCGGGGGATCACGTTAGAGCGACACGTAAGTTCGCATGCGTAATATGTCATATGGCTTTAGACACGCAATGATTATCTCTTCATTGGTACTCAAAAGACATTTTTTAGTTTATAAGACAAACTAGTACATAATTATACACAGAACGGAAAGACGGTGTTGCGATAGCGTCAGATACTGCTTAACGAAGTGGAATTAGTCCTCAGAATTTCAGCAAATGGTACAAAAAAAGTTTGCTTTAAAATAAGTTTTACACGTGTTTTAACTCTGCAGTTTACTACAGATGGGGTTTTGTCCATTTTGAATTAAATTTGTTGTAACTTTTACACTGTTGTTTTGTATGGTGAAAGATAAGTATTACTCCACGAGAAAATGTTTCACCAAAAACGTTATCACACGAGTTGAATATTAAGAATGTGCTTATGGCAGATAAATCTTTAAAAAGTTACGTACAAAAACAACGGAGTGTCCTGAATTTTGATGTGGTCATTCTTGTCTGAAACTCTTCGCCGTTTGGTCAATACATTTACTGTTACGTTACATATACCACAGAAGTGATGAAGACAATCAACGGTACACTCGTAAGCTGTAAACAGTTTTTTAAATATTTGTTGATAAATAAATTTTGACTGCGAGCTAGCAAAATGGAAGTGCGGACACAGTAAAATGTGAACTGTGATAAAAAAAAAAAAAAATAGCAATACCTCTGTTCCAACAAGCAACATTATCTCCTGTCAGTGCAGATAATCAGTTCTGATAATTATTTTTCTTTATGGACAATGACCGAGCGAGGTGGGTGAGTGGTTAACTCTCTAGCCTCACATTCGGGAGGACGGCGGTTTAAATCCCAGTACGAGCATTAAAAAAAAACTATTTTATGGAAAACGTCAATGTTACTGATTTAACTTCTTCCCCTAATTTCAGACAGTTCATGTCTTCTAAAATTTGTTAAACTATTGGAAGTAAATAATTTCCAAGTTATGAGATCCCACATCAGACATTTAAATAATAATATTAATAATACTAGTAATAATTTTACGAATTATGGAACATATTAATGTATTTATTTTTACAAGGATGTACAGTATAGTAGTATGTGAAAATGGGTAAATTTAAGTTTTTGTAATATATTTTTTGTTTTGTTGAAGTTGGTAGGCTGTGTAATGTTGTTTTGTTTTTAAGCCAAGGAGAAACAGATTGTTATATGTGAGATTTTATGTTGTATCACGAGAACTGTAAATTTTTGAATTTATTAAGATGTTTCAATAAATAGCAGTTGATTTTATAGAGAAGACTATACAATTAAATTTTTATCTGTGAGGTGATAGCAGAAAAACGTGTGAGACGATATCCTGGGGCCATACATATCGTCCAGAACGTGCTATCGATTATAGATTGCAAAAGAACCTGGAAGTATTGGTAAGACCAATCAGGATTTCTTTTATTAACGACTTACAAAGAGGATACCTCGCAGAAATGGCGAGACTTCCAGGATTCCACCCCACTATCATAATGAGTTGAAAATGATATTTTTACCTAGAACCTTTAGTTTCTATTTGAAATATACATTCTATTTGAAAGCATTTTCAGCGTATATACTTTCTAAAGGGGTATTGTGGCGGGTAATTCCCACTGGAGTGATTCCGGTAATCCATGGAAAACGGATATTTGGATGGTGGGATGAGCATTCGAACCTGCGTCCTCTCAAATTTGAAGCCAGATCGTTACCTCCCATACACCACGCTCGGGTTCAGTAATCTCACATTCCTCGAAATCGACCCACAAATAATAGCTCTGGGGAGTACATAGCCCCCTCTTTGTCGTGAGGTATCTAAAGGTCTTCTACCCTGCATGCGGAAATATTATAAATGATCACTGATTTGTGGATTGATTATGAAGGCGATATAAACGGAGTACTGAAGACCAAAAGGCAAATCCGACGAAATGTTATATATTCTTCATGATAAACTAATCAAGAGAAAACACAGTATGCTAATAGCATCTCCTTTTTAAGGTTGTCAATGTAGGATCCAGAAGACAGAAAATGAGACAGTGGAATGTTAGAAGCTTGAATCTGGTAGGTAGGTGGGTTAGAGAATTTAAAAATTGAGATGGGCCGACTTCACATGTTTTTACTGAGATGATATAGAAGGGCTCATGAGATTTCTGGACTGTGAAATACAGTATAATTGGCACAATCGTTTTTGACCGAGCTATGGAAGTGGGATTTGCACCAAATTTACATTTACAATTATGTAAAATTTATCAAATTGCGTGGCAAAGGGCGCATCTTTCTAAAACTGTTTCCCATCCTTGTGGATTCCAGTCACTAAACAAAGAAAACACGAAAAAATTTGAAAAATAATTTGGTGACGGAATTATACCGTTACGGATAAAATCTAAACCATTTCTGATCACTTTTGTGCAGATACATGACAACATCGGAAGAATATGTTTATTATATTTGCCAAAATATAAGAACTGTTCGAGTGTTTAAAGTGTGAGGAAAAAAGTAAAGTTCAAGATTACTTGATTGCTGTATTAAATGATAGAAATGAAGCAAATATTGTGTTGTATTTTGGTCTAGCAGCAAGAAGGTAGCAGCTAATTATGACACAGGAATTTTGAAAAACATAGAATAGTGGTAGCAAACACTACTAATGGAAGAATAACATATAGTGGAAACGTATAATGGCACAGGTAGAAGACAACAAAGATCCAAGTGAAAATAAAGCCGGGACGAATATTGACTGAATAAAATCTGATGGTCTTGAAGTGCCGACTGAAATTCGAGAAGAAAAGAAAGCTGACCAGGTCAGCCTGGTATCGGGCAAACTAAAACCACTTCGCATGAAACGAAGTTTGCTGACATTGTAAATGCAAGGCTACACGAAGGAAATCCAAATGGTTAAGAAATTAAATTAAGATGAGATAATTATATCAGCCAAATACTGGACATAATTAATCCTTCAATTATGTATACATACAATAAAACTGTAACCTGGAAAAGTCTGTACATTTTAGATATTTTTCAAAAAAAAAAAAAAAAAAAAATGAATTCGGGGTAAACGACAAAGGGAAGGAACATACTTTTTTTTAAAATTTTTGCTTGTCTGTCTCCAATTTGGGATGACGGGAATGACGAAAAATCTACAGTTCAGATTTTGACTGGGTTTCTGTTAATGTATAACACACGACCTCTGGTTAAAATTTGATATGTTTCTTTTGTGATGTAATGATGGAAAGCCGAAGATTTAAGATAAAAGTCTCTACAAATTAGTATCCATTATTTTTGCTTAACGCAATAACTACAGGTCGGATTTTGTGGGGTTTTTTCATTGTGAAACCCGTGGTCCGTGGATAAAATGGAGCGTGCTACATTTTGATGACAGCTGAGAAATTTTATGATAATATTTCTTTGATTGTGATTCAAAGAGAAACTATTGATATGATTTTCACGAAGTTTCGATTAATATGCAGCACGAGGTACAGCGGGTAAAGAAGCGTGTGTATTTTTTTTGTATATATATATATATTGTAGTGGGTGCCTTGGTGGGCAAACTACGTTACAATTATCTTTCATACCTTTATGATTAATAATTGTGGATTTTTAATTTTAATTTTTATGAAGGAGTGAAAATTTATTAATTTTTCAAGAATCTCGACGTTCGTTGGAATTTAGGAAAAATTGTCACAATATGACATTTATTTTCTTATCACTGGCGATTACAAGTCTGAGCGAATTTACCGTTAACATTAACACAAATTGGCAAAATCATAAAAGCAACGCTCAGAGTTACAATTAGCCGTCATGAGCAAGCAAACAATTGTATATTTACTTTTAAATATATCTCAGAATCAAAATGCAAGAAATAATGACAATGAAAAATACAAGTTATGACGACCTCAGACAAAGGTATCATAATACTGTGACTTTACAGTTAAAAAAGAAAATCATGGGCTCCAGAATGAACAATATATCATTCGAAAATAACTAGTTCTGGCAAATTATGCCGCTAGCTCAGGGGTTTTTACAATTACAAAGTGAGAACGTGGACCTATCCTCTCAAAGTCGCTTACGGGTTCTGTTTCACGGAATGCACAATCCGATGGCTTGGTCGTAATAAGTTACCATTGTAGTCCTGCGTCTGATGTCTGCGGTGACTGTAGCGGACCCACGATATGTGAGATTATCTCACAAGTCGGCTATAGGCATCTCTGGTCTGACAATGCGCATCATCGCATTTCCGGCTGTGTTGCTGTGATAAGCTTGCTCCAGCAAGGCAATCTGGCAGCCAGAAATCGTACAACGGCAGTTGGCGAGAGAAGCCAACTTTCCAAGTCCACCTCAGACTAGACTCGCATAGATTGGACTCGAAGATCGAAGTTCATTTGGATTGGACCTTCAGGTCGGCACCTAATGTCACGTGATATCCTCTATATGTGATTTGGCCAGAGTATCTAACAGAGGTCGGACATATTCGGCTAAGTTCGCCGGGGTGAGGGGGTGTCGGGCGGCAGGCTTTTCCCGCCAGGTGAGTGACCCATCCCCAGGGAGCAGAGTGTGTGGTCCGGCAAAACCCCAAATCCGCGACGTCCTGTCGCCATGATTCGGGAAGACCAAGATTAGCTTCAAGCCTACATAGCTCAATAATTCTTTAATATTCGCTTTACCAAGATACACTGTATGTTCACCATTTCATTACAGTCCTCACTTGGAATCTTGCGTTCTTTATAAAATTACAACAAAAATCTATTTAGGTGGTCGCCCAAGATTTATGTAAATTACTCCATCATTATGACATATATAATAAAAATGCACCTTGTAACGTGGCGACAGCGCGTCATGTTACAATATATAACATCGTAACGCTGAAAAATTAAACATAACTATTAGCTGAACGCATTTCACTCAAAAACTACTGGTCGGATTTTGATGTGTTTTGATAAATGTTTAGTACGTGCTCCCATTGGTAAAACAAGATATGTTTTATGTTGATGTTACTTCGAAAAACTAAGTAATTAAAACAAAAGTGACCAAATTTAGTATCAACTTAAAGGCAAGTTAATTATCGTAGTGAAAATATCTATCGTGATTTCATTGTACGAGCGGCCTTATATCTTTCGGAGGACCGAGGTAACAGTTAGTTGTTTAGTCGTTTTTTGCAAAAAGATCTTGCGTTTAGTGACTTACAGGGGTCGACGTTCATGTAGTAGTTAGTGTGCACTCAAACGGTCAACGCGGAACAAGGTACGGGCAACTGCTAATGCATAATAAACAGAAATTGAACATTCAAGATGAAGACGTAAGACAGCAGTTTTGATAGCTAAGAAATTAAAGTATAGAAACTTTATGAATGGATTGAAAAATTTGCGATGAGCAGGAAACGAGAAAGGCGTTGATGGTCCTGATAATTCACTTTCAAGGTTAAAACATGACAGAAATTTCAAATATTTTAACTTATACAAGGCAATAGGAATAGATGAAATGCTTTCATAAGTTTTATTACCTCGAAAATAACTCAAATAACTAATCAATTCCGTATCAGAAAATTACCAGGCAAGAGAGACTCCGGGCATCATTTTTGAGTTATAGAAGAAATCACAAATTGACAGTACAATCAATTTATGATCACAGGTTTTAGCAATTTGTAAGAGTATATGGTATAGGTGAATAGAAAGAAGAATGAAATATTTCTTATACGGCAGAAGCAATTAAGACTCTGTAGCTGAAATAAGAACCAAAGAATACAGAAACAAAAGTCAATTATGACGGTAGTGGATTTCGAAAGTCTTTGATAATGCTGAATCATATAAGCTGCTTGAAAGATTAAGAATGTCAGCACTAATACATCGAAAGAAATAATAATGTTTAAAACTTAAAATAATCAGATGGTTAGAAAAAAAGAAGAGAAACACAAGCTGGGTTCGAATCCACGTACGGCCATCCAGATTTGGGTTTTCCGTAGTTTTCCCAAATCACTCCTTGCAAATTCAGGAATGGTTCAATCAAAAGATCATGTGCGAATTCCTTCCCATTTCTTGCCCCCAGTCCATTCGCGCCTCTAATGGCCTCGAGGTCGACGAGGCGTATAGCCAGAAGCAAGAAAAAACCTTACTTACGATGATTAAAAAAATCGCGAGAGACAAGCATCTGTCAATAAGGGGACGAAGCAATGATTGGATAGCGCCATTTATGTGGAGGAAGCAATAAAGGAAGTAAAAGAAGATTTAGGTTGTAACGGTTCAATCGCTTCGTGCCTAACAGCATTAGCAACTTCCTACCTGTTAGTTTTACCGGAAATTCTATTGATGATTCTGCCGCCGAGAGGATTATTTGACTTTATTTGCTAAATTAAAAAGAAAGCGGCAAAGTGAGTCGTATTAACAATTACACGATGAAAATCAGTTCGAAAACATCATCTGTGAATAAAACTTGTATCAATTCCTTGTCTTAACGCCAAACACGGCAGTATAAATCTACAAAGGAAACTAGGAATAATATAACGCGTCTCGACAATGCGTAATACAAATTTTTTGAGAATCCAAAAATTGTTTAAATGTTTTATGCAGAGCTTTGAACGAGATAAACAGATTTAGGACATCCATTTGATTTAGTTACGGCTAAGGTACTGAAATACTATTAGTTCTGATTTATATTTAATTGAGATAGGATAAATTACTGTATCGCCACAAGATTCTAAATAAATTGTCAAAAATAAAAATCACTGTGTTATGCTATTACGGTACTATTTTGTTATATAGTAAAGGCAAATATTTAGACAAATTAGTTAACAGCATGGTCAAAATAAGGAGAAAGTAAATAAAAATCAACTAAAATAAGAAACCGGGTGCCAAATTGCAGTAGATTAAGTGACATCATTTCATTGGCCGATATTAAATAACATGTTACGTAGAAAATGAAATTAAATAGCAACAGCTCACTAAAGGAAGTATGATATAAAAAATAGAAAAACTCCATATCAAAAGTAGAAACCATTCCTTATCGAATATTGATCAGTGAAAGAGAAATGGTTTTCTAGAACTGTATAAAACGCATCATGGATGACAAGAATGGACTAACCGATCGGGTGCCGAAAGTAAACAGATGAAACCGGATTGAAGTGAGATATTTACAGTAAGATGTAGAAAATTCATTGGTGCAATATCGTACGAAATTGTTACGTTTCTGGAAGTAAGAATCACACGACGAATATTACAAAAAGTACGGTTCCCAGTTATATAAGATTTTGATTCTAATTGGACTCGTTAATTTGTTACAGGAAATATAGCTTAAGCGAAGAAGTGCGGAGAAAGACATTAATTAGAACACTTTAAACAAATAACTGATGATGTTCTTTGCTGTGCTTAAGTATACTTGAAAATATTCTTACAGTTTAAGACGGGAGAATTCCATTAAAACACTGGAGAGACTGATCACAGAAAATAATACTAAAATATCTTCATTATATTAATGATTCCATATTTCATTTTTGTGAGGTCTATACATCATAATCAATCTTACAGCAGCTTGTAGCTTATGGTCACAATTCGAGGCAGGGGTGCAATGTTAGATTGTTGTCACTACAAGTAAGTTATAGGGCATTCAGTTTGCCTTTTATATTTGAACCATTTCTGTCAGATATATTCCGTAAATCACTAGAAGAGAGAAAATTACCTTCTAGCTGGAAAATAGCCCAGGTAATTCCCGTTTTTAAGAAAGGAAATCGGAGTGATCCTAGGAATTATCGACCCATATCTCTAACATCGGTCTGCAGCAGAATTCTGGAACATGTCATATGCTCGAACATAATGAAGTTTCTAGATGAGAACGAGTGGCAGTCACTTCCTGATCGCCGTACCGGCAACATCGTTCCGAAGCGAGTCAGCGAGTGAAACTTAGCTACAGTTGAGTGCGCCACGTTAAGTTCGTCGGACAACACACGAGTTAGAAGTTGAAATATTTTTCGTGAACCTAAGAGTGACTATCATATTTCACTAATATTGCAACAGTGACAAATTAAGTGCTACAGACAATATAATCTCCACCATGTTCGGTGGAGATTATGGCCAGTAGAACAGTTAACGAGAACGAAATAGGCTCTAACATAGGAGAGATAGTCGGTGAAGCGTTGAACACAGTGTTAAACTTCGACAGCTCCACAAAAGTGCTACCATCAACAGAAGAAGAAATGCCACTACACAAACAGCCGAACAAGCGCCTGCTTCGAGACATCGACAACACAGCAGCAGCCGACAGCTCAGAAAAACTTCCAAGGGTGGAAGTTGACAGAAACCAACATCAACAGCTCATCGCAGCAACACCTGCAGCAGGAAGCAACACTACCCCAGTACCGACTGCGGTAAGTGATCAACGACAAAGCGCTGGCCCAGTGGTAAAAATAGTGAACAAATATGAATGGTACGACGCTGGCCCGTATATAATTTTTGTTGAAAGCAAAGCGAGCAACGTTGGTAGACTTCAACCCATGGCAGTCGGCAAGTTGATCCACCAAGAAGGCGAATTGATAACCAAAAACATAGTGACTAAGTCTGGCAGAAACCGTATTAGAATAGAGACAATTTCCGGCCCGAGTGCAAATGCCCTCGCCCAAAGCAAAATTTTCCCTATGCACAACATGGAAGCTTACATTCCCATATCATTAACAACCCGGCAAGGCATTATAAAAAATGTAGACATTTCACTAACCGAAGAGGAGATAATGGAAGTGATTAGATGTGACGTTCAAGTAGTGCGAATAAGACGATTCACCAAAATTGCTAGTGACACCGACAGAGACCAGAGAAGACCCATCCCAGTCTGTGCAATTACCTTCAAAGCGCAACGACGACCGGAATACGTGATAATTCACGGAGTAAGATGCCCGGTAGAACCATACATCCCCTCGGTCCTTCAATGTTTCCAATGTTTGAGGTACGGTCATAATAGTAAACAATGTCGGAGTCAACCTAGATGTGTCGCGGGTTCGCGTATTCTAAGGTATAGGTTATTGATTTGAAGCCTTTATTCAAACTCATCGTAGTTCCGATTCACATCCAGTTGCACCAGCAAGCCAGATCTCACGCTGCGGCAATGTTATCTTTTGTAACGAAGCACGGAGGTCTCAGGTTGAGCACGTATCCAGCCTCCGCTACCCACGCCTGTAACTTAGTACATAGCTTACGACCGCGTTATGCTAGTTTCTTATCGCAGGCTGCGCCTCACTGAAATTTCAGCAGCCTGTATACCGCAGCAGTTTCCCGACTGTGTGGGAGTGCTTACTAGAGGGAACCCACAGCATATAGAATAGCTTTGCGAAGCTTATGTCAGCCTGGAAACCACCACACTATGCAGTCCCCACTACTCGCACTATAACTCCGCCCTGACCATCTCCACTTAGTCCTAGTGAGCCAATTAACATCACCTTTTATCCCCACCAGAATCCCTAATCAGTTTTCCTGTAGACATGGAGCCACCGCTCTAGTCAGTCCAACTTCCACCACGGACTCGACAACATCCAAGAATATCCATCCATGGACGCACCGTTCAACACCATCACCTAACAGGTACTTAAAGCTTGCTTGATCCACTGCTCGCGTGTTCGTCTTCATAACAGTATGTCCACCGCTAGATAGGATTCTAATGCATTCGCCGACAGTCACTCATTTCGATAGGGTTTAATGTGCCTTGTCCTGTAATCAGTCTACCAATGAAATATAGTTAATATGTCAACCAATCAGTATAGCGCAAAGTCAGTAATAGTTCACCAATGGAAGATCAATGAGTATTAACCAATCAGCTTAAAGTATTTCTAGTGATAAATCATTCCTTTGATCAATGTAGCCAATAGTGTAACATGTACGTCGATCTGTCTTCAAGTATAATAAACCAGTAGTTATTAACATGTGTTGTTGTCATTCCTAACAGATAAGTCACCTCTCCGTAAATAAAGATGTATGATAATATTTATGTAAATGTTTAATGCTAATCAGTGAGATTACGCCGTTTCTATAGTTTCTCAGTAGCTAAGACTCAGTTACTTCCTTGGCAATATGCCTGCAGACTACCCCCTAAGGTGTAGGCAGGTGCCCAAGGCGAACAACTACAGCTTCCCTCTCTCCAATCTGTCGTATTAAGTGGGAAATTGAAAGGTTTCCGCTCGGCCGATCACACCCACGCGACAGATGTAGTCATTGCTCTGGAACCCACCCTTTCAAAGAATGTAAAAATACAGGTCCACCTACTTGTGCCCACTGTGACGGGACCCACCTCTCCACCGACCGCAACTGCCCCCAATACAATAAACAACAACAGATAAATAGAAAAAGAGCTTACGAGGGGATATCTTACCAGGAGGCACTAGCAAGCATTGAACAAAAATCTTATGCTGCGATAACAGCCGAACATTTGTCACAGAATAGAGAGAGAACACCTTATAACTAAGCAACCAACCCTTCAATGAATAGACTTACAAACCAAGTTATAAAAGTTCCAACCACAGTTCAGAATATTTTTAACCCACCACCAATGGTCCCCCCAAAGATCCAAAGTCGATCAGAACAACAAAGGGGTCCTCCACCCCGTCAACAGAAACCAACAGTTAGAACAGACAGCAAGGATAAAGATCCTAACTGGCCACCCAGGGGTACGCAACGAACCACCCACAGAAATGCCACTCAGGTCCCACAAGAACTTTTCATAAGGGCACCAACCCAACCAGCATTTCCAATTACTAACAACCCTTATAACCAAAACGCCCCAACAACGAACGAATATCTAGTAGAGAAGGTACAACACCTGATCACAGTGATCTTAGAAATGGCATTCTCCGGTAACTTACCGCTCAACATCAGAGACCTTGTTGCCAACACATTAATGGACGTTCCGCAGCGCCCCGCAATGCCTCAGGAACAACACACAATAGAATTTCAACCACAACACGGAAGTACTCACCCGGACAACGGAATAAATAGAAGCCCTTTAACTTAACATCAAGAAAAGAAATCAAAGTAGTAATTAGCAACCAACAATGGATAAGAAAAATAACAACACCACGGTATCCCAACATTTAAGTATTTTACAATGGAACGGAAGATCAGTATGGGCGGAATAGAGAAAGTCTTAATGCAGAACTATTACGAAGTAGAATAGACATCGCGGTGTTATCAGAAACATGGTTTAAACCTAACAAAAAAGTTACCTTCAAGTATTACAACATCTACAGAAATGACAGAGCCGACGGAAAAGGAGGAGTGGCCATAATGGTGCAGCAGAGCGTACCTCATGAGCCAGTTAAACTTAAAACGGATGATCTACCCTTCCAAGCGGTGGCAGTACTAATACGCGGCTACCAGACAACTTTCACGATCGTATCGGTTTACTGCAACCCAAGAATAAAAACTCGCCCAAATGATTGGACAAAATTGCTGAGGCAAATCAATTCACCAGTAATTTTGTCCGGCGATTTTAACGCCCATAGCCAAAGTTGGGGCTGTCGATACAATGACTCTCAAGGATCGGTGGTTACCGACATGGTAGACGAACATAATTTGATTGTAATGAACGACGGAAATCCAACCCTCGTACAGACACCAGGAAGATACCCTTCAGCAGTCGACTTAACACTTTGTTCTAGCAATTTAGCAGCCATATCCACCTGGCAGGTTCTAAAAGATTCAATGGGATCCGATCACTATCCCATTCTTTTAACAATAGGATGCCCCTACAATAAAGAATGCCCTGCTCATCCAACAATAAGGTGGAATACAAATAGGGCTGACTGGATTAAATATAAGAGACTCATCGAAGAAGAAACCAGAAATATTACGGAACAAATGACTGGGATCGATACATATAGAGAACTTAAAAACGCAATACACAGAGCGGCAGATAAAGCAATTCAACGAAGAAACTACAGTAACGTTAGAAAAACTCAACCTCCGATGTGGTGGAATCCAACATGTTCTAGAGCAGTGGCTCAAAGACGACTTGCACTTTCAACCTACCGCAAGAATCCAGATCTGCAACACTACATGGAATATTTGAAAATTAACGCTCGTACTAAGAGAGTGCTGAAAAACCAAAAGCGCTTAAACTGGATCCGGTATTGCGAATCCTTGGGAAATGACTCAAATATCTCAAACATCTGGTCCACAGTAAGAAGCTTAAAAGACAACAATTTCAACACCAGAACCAATAAGATCAGTTCCTCAGTCCTAGAAGAACTTGCAGATAAAATTGCTCCTTCCACAGCACAATTCCAAGATACTAACTTCAATCTCATCCATGATGAAGCATCTGTTCACCAGCTGTGCGTTCCGTTTTCTATGAAGGAACTTCAACAAACCCTTAAACACTCTTCCGATACTTCTCCTGGAGTAGACGGGATACATTATTCCATGCTATATAATATGCCGGAATCAGGTTTACAGATACTGTTAAATAGTTTTAATAAAATATGGATGAACGAACCAATCCCAGTAGAATGGAAGACTCAAGTTATTATTCCAGTGCTAAAACCAGATAAAGATCCCACTACAGCGTCCTCCTACAGACCTATATCACTAATGTCCTGTGTAGGAAAAACATTGGAACGCCTGGTTAAAAACAGACTGGAATGGTGGGTGGAGTCAAATGAATTAATTCCTGACTCTCAAGCAGGATTTAGAAAAGGTAAAAGTACAGCAGATAACCTTGCTGTCCTGACTACTGACATCAATTTGGCTTTCTGCAACAAACAATATTTAGGAGCAATCTTCCTTGATATACAAGCAGCTTATGACAATGTTAACATTCCCATCTTAATGAAAAAGCTAGTTAGACTAGGAATACCGAGGAAATTGGTTGCAGGTCTATACTCCCTTTTATCAGATAGGGTAATTTACGTAAGCTCAAAGAGGAACAAAGTAGGTCCACGTAGAGCTTCACAAGGCCTTCCTCAAGGAGCAATTTTAAGCCCTCTACTATTTATATTATATATATGATATAAGTCATCAAATATCACCTAGAGTAAAAACACTCCAATTCGCAGATGACGTCGTCATATACACAATCGCTGAGTCACAGACGGAAGTCCAAAATATCTTGAGCGAAGCAATAATGATCCTTAAGCAGTGGTTACTGAAAAATGGCCTAGAACTATCATGTGAAAAGTCGATAGTTATTTTCTTCTCAAAAAGAAAAATTCTTTATAACCATGACAATCTCCAATTAGGAACATATAACCTCCCATTAAGGAGAAGAGGTCGATTCCTTGGGATGATCCTAGATAGCCGGCTCAGCTGGAATCATCACATAGACCACCTGGTTGCAAAAGCTGACGCACGATTAAATATAATACGAATGGTTGCTGGTACTTGGTGGGGCTCTCACCCCAAAACGCTGTTGCTCCTCTATCGAAAACTGATCAGATCGCTTCTGGACTACGGTAGCATGTTCTACCTCAACGCCAGAAAAGACGCTCTTCAAAAATTAGACAGGCTTCAGTTACGCTGTCTCAGAACCTGCGTGGGAGCAATGCGCTCCACACCAACCAACGCCCTACTTGTGGAATCAGCAGAAATACCTCTACATATCCGGCGAAAATTCCTCGCAGAAAAATTTCTATTAGAAAAATTAGCGTACATTAAACACCCACTACATGATCGCTTCAAGGTGATGGAAAGGCTAACCACCGATGACAAGAATAGAGCTAGGCTACCACTTCTTGAAGCCTACTCGTTCTGGAGAAATAGCTAAGATAAGGTCATATCCTACAAAACACACCCTATATATCTTGAACCCTACGAACTACGGCTAGAAACAAATAATGTACATTTTCTGGAAGTAGACAGAAATCCAAATATTAATCAAAAAATAAACAATTATATTTCAATGTTAGGTGACAACGTATTGAATATTTACACAGATGGATCGAAGGTTCCAGGCAAAAGTAGAGCAGGATGCTCCTTCCTCTGCCCCAGCACAGGATTCTCTGCCCAGTATTCTCTCCCGGAAGAAACGTCCATCTTCTCAGCTGAAGCTAGAGCTCTTCTTGAGGCAGTTAAATACAGCCGCCAATGCGGCCATAATAAAGTAGTGATTCTGACAGACTCCCTCAGTGTACTCAAGAGTCTGGAAAACACAACCTGGGACAATCGCTTATCCGTATTAATAATGGAAATCACGAAACACATAAAGTACAACAGGGAGCTAGGTATTACGACACATCTGCTATGGATTCCATCCCACAGTGGAATAAAGCACAACGAACAGGTGGATTTGTTGGCCAAACAAGCTATACACGTGGGACACAAAGAGGACATGAAACTTGTGGTCACAGACATGATTCCAAGCATCAAAGAAAGAGCAAGGGACACGTGGCAAGAAGAATGGAATATATCAAAAACCATTAAAGGCACACACTACGGAAGTGTCCAACCAAAAATACCAACAAAACCATGGTTTTACAAATGGAACATTAGCAGACGCCTTATTACCACTATTACCAGAGCTCGTTTCCATCACGGGAATTTCCCAAGCCACCTGCACAGAATAGGGATTCGAGAATCTCCTCTATGTGATTGTCAAGACCAGGCTATTGGAGACATAAATCATATTATATTCTCATATAAAAAATTTAAACTTCATCAGGATAAAATGATAAAAGAACTAGCTAGAAGGAGAATACCCCTACCCACAAATATAATCTTACTCCTAGCCAGCGATAATAGAGAAGTATATAGATGTATTATTGAATATTTAAAAAATGGAGTTATTGAATTTTGAATGAAGAAGGCATGAAACTGTCGCACGTCTGAAGATTGTTCTTGTTAATTTAAATTGTAAATTGTCATTTTATTGTACAAACTATGTATGTTGTAACTAATGTGTACCAATGTATAATACATAAGATGGCTGTATGGTTTGTGTCACCGAAGGCCAAATAAAAAAAAAAAAAGATGAGAACGAGTTACTTACACCATGTCAACACGGATTTCGGAAGAAGAGATCGTGTGAAACACAATTGGCCCTATTTTCTCACGACATAATGAAAGTTATCGATGCAGGTTCGCAAGTTGATGCAGTTTTTTTGGATTTTCAGTAAGCTTTTGATTCTGTGCCACACAACCGACTTTTAGCGAAGATTCGATCTTACGGTATTTCGGCTCAGATTTGCGAGTGGATACGTGATTTTCTAACTGGTCGATCACAATATGTCGTTGTTGACGGGGAAGCCTCTTCTAAGATAAATGTTACTTCGGGCGTTCCTCAAGGAAGTGTAATAGGTCCACTTCTTTTCTTAATATTTATAAACGACCTGGGTGACAACGTCAAATGCTGGTTGCGATTGTTTGCCGATGATGCGTTTATCTATAGGGAAATAAGGTGCTCCGACGATTGCTTAGAAATTCAGCGTGATTTGGATGCTATTTTCGATTGGTGCCGTAAATGGCAGCTTACACTTAATTGCAAAAAGTGCAAGGCAATGCGGATAAGTAACAAGAAGAATCATTTTGTTCACGAGAACAAAATAAACAATTCACCTGTTGACACGGTTGATTCCGTGAAGTATCTGGGGGTGATAGTGCAAAGCAACATGAAATGGGACATGCACATAACTTCCGTCGTAGGCAAGGCTAATTCTAAATTACGATTCATAGGTCGTATTTTGAGAAATTGTAATGCTCCAACAAACACTAGTGCGTCCGCATCTGGATTACTGTTGTGGGGTTTGGGATCCGTATCGCAAGGTTCTGATTGACTCAGTTGAGAGGGTGCAGAGGAGAGCCGCTAGATTCGTGACTTGTTGTTACAGCCCTTATGAAAGCGTCACAGAATTGATACATAGATTGGGCTGGGATAGTTTGGAAGACAGACGACGTAGCTTGCGTTCGAATTTATTGGAGAATATGCGAAAAAATGTAAATTTCGAGTGCAATGAAATTCTTCTTCCGCCAACCTATTTAGATCGCAAGGACCGGATGGATAAGATTAGAGAAATAAGATGCCGTACTGATACTTATATGTATTCCTTCTTTCCTCGCACTATTCGGGATTGGAATGGGCGGGTTTAGGATTGGTGCTTAGCACCCTCTGCCACCCACAATGTTTGTGATTTGCAGAGTATGGATGTAGATGTAGATGTAGATATTTCAAAATGTTTTGATAACAATTTATCAACACTATTGTAAGTCCTATTAAGGACGTTTTGGTTGGTAACAATACTATTCAGTGTCACGAATGTTACAAATGGATTCGATGATAGATTGCATAGGGCAGTGAAAGTAATTGTTAAGTCTCACCCGACGTTCCCGATCCAGGAACAACGAATACCCATCGTAGAAACGGGCATATCTTCAAAGTTGTAATGAAGAATACGTTAGTGATCTATTTTTTCTGATTATCTTCACGTAGCGGTCATAAGTTACCCCATACTTTAATAATTGTAACCATAGAGTAATTTATTTATTTGTTTTACGACTTGTAAATGTATAATGCTAACCCTATATTACGAGTATCTTTAAGGACAAGGAGTAACAGGTCAAATTAAGAGTCGAGGAAAAGGAGTAATTATGGAGTAAAGATTGGAGAAAATGAGAGAAGGCCTAAGTTTACTAAACGAATACGGGGGCATCCTTGACAAAACGGCAGAAATTATCAAGCTATTAGTTTTACTGTAAATGGAAAAACCAGTTGGAATATATAATGTTTATTGCTGTGGTGGACGAAGAAGTAAAGCAGAAGTGGAAGTTATAATTAGTTTGTTTTGAAGTATGTAAATTGTAAAATAAAAGTTGTGTTCGTGTAAATTTGCGAATTGATTAAAAGGTAATTGACAAGTATTTGGAAGTAAAATAGTAAAAAAAGCCAAGGTTTAGTAATTTTTTCAGTTATTATTAGGTAAAGAAACTAGGAGTTCTTGTAAATTGTAACCCGACAGCTAACATCATAAGTCAATCAAGTTTAAAAGAAGAAGTAAGATTTTTTCGTCCTGGCTGGAAATGACCAAAACGACATACTAACGAAAAGGTAAATAAATAATAATTAGTTCAACACAGTGAACGAAATTAAACGACTGATACTTGCAAATAAACATAACGACAGACTTTTTATTTGGATAAAGCTGAATCCTGTGTTGAGAACAGGATGATTTTGTAATCAGATTTTAGCATTTTCATTGGAATTTTTTATTTTTCAGGTACAGGGATGAAGTTTTTTTTAAATATTGTAGCAGTCACTTTATGCGTCATTAAAAATATATCTAGAGATATAATTAAAGAATACTTCTTCGTTTCCTGTGATGTCCCTAAGCGGACCATAGGAACCTTAGCAAATGTCTTATCACTACGCTGCCATGTTTAAGTTAGAGAGATTATTTGAATATTCTTACTATGAACTTATTATATTCACAATTCAATATATTGTTATTCACAAACATTACGGCGATGATGTCGAAAAATATTATATAGTCTTAAGAAAATAAGGAAATTGCTTGAGTTATTCGCTACATAGTAAGGTAAGTAGAAATAGGGAAAGATTTAAAATAACTATGAAAACACACGTTTACCAAAGATATTATCGTGTTTGAACCACATCCACTCTACGCTTTATATCGTTTGTGTGTGAAGGCAGGTGAGAAGCAGCACTGGGCCCAACATCGATCCTTGAAGTTAGCGTCGGCGCAACACAAAGAAATTCGACGCGGAAAGAACTTAAAAAATTCCGTTCAGGTTATGTATTACATCAACTATCGCACTCCAACCTCAAGCTTTAAAAAATTCTGTTAAATATATTTTGATCCCATGTTAAAAGAAAGTGTTTCATAACTTCCTGGCAACTCTGAACATGAAACAAGGGGGGCAGATTTAAGATTATAACTAACATCTTTCTAGCCATTCCGGTCACAGCCTTATTGTGATCATCACATGACTTTAACCACGGAATCATTTTATAAAGTTTATTAAATATGATTAGCCATACCAGGTTATAAATAAATAAAGTTACACATTAGGCAACAATAAGTTAAAAACGGAATACGAAGGAAATAAGATGTGTGACACAAGAAAGCAGAGATTTGCAAATACCTCAGTGAGGGAAGGATGCTTTAAATAACGTGCTGAATATCTTCCTAACAAAGACTCTTGATTTTAGGTTGCAGAAGAAATAAATGAATATAAAACGGCTCCGATGGATGTAAGAGAGTTTAGTAAACCAATGGCCAAAATTGAAGGGTGTTGTAAGTAGAGTTATAAAAAGGCACTCATTTCAGAATAAAAATTTCAGGGAAAGTTCCAGTGCGTTGAAGGAAGGCACGTGTTAAGTGCAGAGAAAGTGGTAACAGTTCAAAAGCATGGTAAGAATGGGGGATGAAATGTATATTCCAAACAAACTACATATTATAATATTGAGGTTACAAGTCTATAGATGTTGGTAAGAGGAGAACACAATATAGTCAGAAAACGACACAGGTAGTAGGGAACACTTGAAATAGTTATTCAAGCACATAGTAATGAAGAGGGAAGCTAAAGATGGGCTGATGAAAAATATTATAGGCGGAGAGGGACCAATGAATGATACATTTAGAAAATTCTATGGATATGTGAAAAAACTAGAAGGACGAATAAATATTCAGGCAATTATAGATAAGGATAAGAAAGAAGTCACCGAGAATGGGAGGGGAAAAATCAGAGCACAAGTTTCTACCGTAAGTTCAAATGAGCAATCCTGAGGATGTTGTGAAGGAACTAAGTAAGTTAAAAAAAATAGAATAAGGAGGATAGTGCGGATAAAATTACTACAGATGTTTTAAAGCTAGGTGATACCCCCTCGATTTTTTAGATTGAGTCTGGAGACTTGCCGCTTACGAGAGGGCTTCAAATATGCCGTAGTAATACTGGTTCATAAAGGAGGGTATACGAATTGGTTTGAAAATAAAAGCCAATAGTTTGATATCACTGGTAGATACGATGACGGATACATATATATATATATATATATATATATATATATATATATATATATATATATCCATATCAGAAATGTGTATGAGTAAAGAAGGTGATTTGCAATTTGGTTTTAGGAGAGAATAATCATATTAATCTCAGTTAGTGCAAGGTAGTTCTGAAGAAATGGGCGAGGGAATCCAAGTTGATAGTGTAGCTGTAGTCATCAAGGAAATAGACAATGTGTGCTATAAGATGTTAGTAAATAACGTAAAAACCATTGGAATGGATGAAGAAATTATTTGACGTGTGGAGGAATTTTTAATAGGTAGGAAGCAATGAGTTATGGTGGAAACAGGCGTATGAAAAGTGGTCAGGTGTGAAAGCAGGAGTACCGTGGGGTAGTGCATCAGGACTAGCGCTGTTCATTAGTCTAATGAACGGTTTTGTGAATGGAGTGCAGTTAGAATTTGGGATGCTTGCAGATAACATCTATATACATAAAGATGAATGTATGTATGTTTGTTTGTTAGTTAGTTTATTTGTTCTTCATACAAATCCACAGTTTTCATCCAATCTCGACGAAACTTTGCACACTAATCCTTTGAAACAAGGAGAAAAATACTTTCTACATTTGGTTGAAAAATAATCTGTATAAATAATACATGTTGTCTTATAATTTCGAAATATTACTGATTGGCGATAGACAGACGCGTTGGATATGATGGTCTCCGTATTTTTTTTTTCTGTGAAGCGGTCATGTAGCTGAGTGGTTAAAGCCCTTGCTTACTAATGCTTTGTTCGTGGTCCCCGGTTCAAATGTACGTGGAGGCTAAAATTTTTAAAATTGTTTTTGATCGTAAGAGTCACGCCTTGGCCGTCGGTTATTCGGATTGAATGTTAAACTGTAGATATCACAAAGTTAGGGGTGCTATCCGAGGCAAATCGTAGGTAATCTTACAATGCTGTAGGTGTACACTTTCTTACGTTATAATGATCCCTCAGGGGTTGTTCGCAGTCAGTGTGTGTGTGATCTGCAGTAATCTATATATATAAAGATGAAAGTATGTATGTTTGTTTGTTTATTAGTTTGTTTGTTCTTCATACAAATCCACAGTTTTCATCTGATCTCGATTAAACTTTGCACACTTATCCTATGAAACAAGAAGAAAAATACTGTCTACATTTGGTTGAAAAATTATCTATATAAATAATACATGTTGTCTCATAATTTCGAAATACTACTGAACGGCGATAGACAGACGCGATGGATATGGAGGTCTCTCTACTGTTTTTCCGTGCAGCGGTCACGTAGCTCAGTGGCTAAAGCGCTGGCTTACTAATGTTTGGGTCGTGGTCTCCGGTTCAAATCTCCGTGGAGGCTAAGATTTTTAAAAATTGTTTAAAGAGTCATGCCTGGGCCATCGGTTATTCGGATTGAATGTTAAACTGTAGATATTACAAAGTTAGTGGTGCAATGTGAGGCAAATCATATTTAGTCTTGCAATGCTGTAGGTGTACAATTTTTTACGTTATAATGATCCCTCAGGGGTTGTTCGCAGTCAGTGCGTGTGTGTGTGTGTGTGTGAATCGTAGTAATAATACTATAAATACGGAAGTAAGTCTCTGTCTTTTTGTTACGTTTTGACGACTAAATGGCTATATCGATACTGGTGGAATTTGACAAGAAAATCTGTATGAAGGACACAGGACATTTTTTGCAGTATGATTAACAGTTGTAGTCACGAAATTTTGAGACCTTATCGAATGGTGACATAAATATGTTGGAAATTGATTCTCTTCAAGAGACAGGTTCGACGGTAGAGTGATATAGTGATAGCTTTCCTGTCATATTATGCCGACTCGGTGTTGTTTTGGACCAATCCTTCGTTACCAACAACTTTCTATATTCAATGCTGGCAAAAAAATTCTTAATCTACGCGTACGAAGCCGCGGGTACGAGCTAGTTATTTTATATAATAGGATTTAAGCTGGAGTGGATTTTAAACAGTTTCGGGGGGATCTGGACAGAATATCTAATTAAGTAACTCAATATGGAATGAAATATAAAATGTAAAATGATTACAGTCAGAATTTAGGTTGATTGCAGATAACATAATGGAAATTAATCGGATTAAAACGGGAGAAGAATGTGAACAGTTTCAGGGTGGCCTGATAGAATCTGTAATTGAATAGGTCAACATGGAATGAAGATAAATGCCAAAAGGAGTCAGCTTATTAGATACACAGATAAGAAACTAAAGGTTGTTTATTAATATATGATGGGGTCAGAATTGCTTAATGAAGACTTGAAGTGCAAATATCTTGGCATAACATTTGATAATAAACTCAACTTGGCAGAACACATTGAACACATGGTAGAGAAAGGATACAAAATTCTTCGTTTACTGGAGAGAGTGATGAGAGGATGAACCAGAGAAGTGAACTGGGTTACGAAACTTTGGTCAGACAATTGCTTTAAAGTGGTGGTGTAATTTGGGACCGACATTTTGGGTATCAAATACAGGAATTGGAAGGCGGGAAAAGGAGAGCAGCTAGATTTGTTTGTAGAAATTACCGCAAAAACCCTGAAAATAATTGATATGATAAAGGAGAATGACTGTAAGTCATTTGTATACATGAGGCGGGTGAAGTGATTTCTGTGTGTGTATAAAATATATTATAATACTTGCTATGGGCTGTACGAATATATTTTATAAATATTTTATTTTTATTAATTTAATTATGAATTATTATTTTGACAACTGCAAATTATTTCGAAATAAAAGATAATTTACATAGTAATTACGCATTTACTGTGCTCTCAAGGTCAAATTTGAAAGCAATAATTCATCCTTTATTTACGTTGATGAATGCATACAGCTTTATGTTGTACGAAAGATCAAAATATATCAATCGAGTCTGGTGGGTGGGGGGTAGCGTTCTGGCCTACCATTCGAATCTCCGTTTGGTCATCTAGAATTGGATTTTCCATTGTTTCCCCAAATCACTCCAGGTGAGTGCCATGATAGTTCCTTCAAAAACGTCATGGCCGAGCTGCTTCCCGTTCCTTGGCCCCCGTTCTTTTCCGCCTCTAATGACCTCGACGTCAACTAGATGTAAAGCCAAAAAAATATGAAAGCTGGCAACTTAATGAATTTATATGTATCAAAATGAATATAGATACCATGAGAATTTAATTAAGTAACATAGGCGAAAAAACGCTAAGTAAAATCAAGCTAGAAAGAAAGATCAAGAATGTATCGTAAACGACATTGATTAAAAACATTAAATTATATCGTGTTAGCAAGAAATAATGACCATTGTATGATTCGGCTATACATCGAGCAATAAAAAAATGATTTTCTATCCGAGATTAAAACAGAAAAGGAGAAACACAGCGTGTATACAGTTCGTGCTTCTTATCTGCAGATTATTTTACCAGCTTGCAGATTCCATCGATTATTGTTCTCTGAGCTTAGCTGCAGCCTGCATTCGCCTAAAAACCTTCACGGAAAACGAAACCGAGATTTAGGCTCCGTCTTGAGATAAATGGCATACCTGGTCAGCTGTTTTCTTCTCAAAGGACGAGTACTGAAATCTCAGTGTGCGTCCCTTAACCTGTTAACGATTATTTTACTTTCTTGGTTGCGCATTTTGTAGCGCGCTCTTCCGTGTCAGCACATACAGCGTTCACTGATCACAGTCATAACGCAGACTGTGTTTGTTCTAGATTCCAATCGCATTACCCATTCCGCAGTCCATACAAGTCTTTGACACTGATATACTGCCGGAGAGTCGGTAGCTGTTTGAGGACGCTCGCTTTCAAACATCGACCCAAACAGCGGTAGAGCATTCTCGCTAGATGTAGTTAAAACGTCGGCCTAACCTTTGCATAAAATATGGAGATTTAGCTGAATGCAATTGACACTTAAAAATCTTGCCGTGTTTGCAGCTATTATTTACTTTACTTTACTGTAATGGACCTTCTTCTTCGCTACCTTTTCCCTACGTTTTGCGGTTTGCTGCCTTCCATTACTCATCTTTGGCATGGTCAAATTTGGAGCAATGGTTTTACGGTCACATGTCCTTGCTGCCGCCAAGCATTCTATACATACCACCAGGTCGTACTATGTACTAATGGATGTGATGTGTTGCCATCTGTCTGTGAAACGCGTAACTATGTTTAGTGTGTAACAAGTGTATTTTTTGTTTGTGAAATGTGTAGTTTATATGACGGAGATTGGGGACCGTCTCGACATTAACCTTAATGGCAGCGACCGCATTGAGGACCGTCGGTACGTGGGAGCCCGGACTCGAGTCCGGTCCGTTGTGTATCCGCGATCCACAAAGTCAGGCTGGCGGATATTTTACTATAGTGGAACTATTCAGTATTTTGTTGAAAAGTCCTAGAAGAATACTAGTAGAAGAATTGGAGGTAGTACGTTAAAAAGAAGAAATGACCGTGACCAAGGAAAAGGCGTATGGGAGTAGGTTAATTTTCTTTTTTTAGATAAGGGAGTCATGGAATGAAATAAATTGCGGTGTAAAATGCTGAACAATAATAAAAAGAAATTATGTCATAAACAATGGTTCAAGATTATTATCCACAATATTCAGCTTATATGTAAAGTCAGAAACCAAACGAGTGAAAGTAAACGATAGATGTTCAAGGACAAACAATCAATATTGTAGGATTTTTTGACAATGTTTCGTTTGTAAATAATACTGATGCAAGATATTACATTAAGAATTAAATATGCTTTTATTTTTTGCGTATGACTTTACGCCTAATCGACGTTGAGGTTATTAGAGACAGGAAATGACTGCTGAAGATTTTGTGTGTCATCACAAACCATGTACTTCTACAAGTGAGGTCAACATGGAACGAAGAAAAATGTTAAGAAGAGTCAGTTTATTAGGTACACGCATAAAAATCTTAAGACAGTTTTTGTTATGGGGTGGGACCGTAAGTGTAAAACATTCGATAGTAAACCAAACTGGTCAGGACCCAATGGATAATTGATAGAGTTTTCAAAATTCTTCGTTTAGTTGAAACGGTGATTAGAGAATCTAGCAGATAAGTAAAGAATTGGGAGGTTTCAAATTTTGGGTATCAAGTACAGGAGTAGGAGGGAAATTGTGGAAATTACTGCAGAACACCGATAACAGGACGTGATTGGGATTCATTGCAGGGTAGCAGGAGCGTGGAGAGAGTATCAAGAGTGAACACGACGTATATTGGTGATGAGGCAAGGAAGGATGTCGGTGAAAGTAGTGCATGGAAGGGAAAAGATGACCATGACCACAAGCTCGCACTCGATTTCAGGCAAGAGGAAGTTTAAAAGGCTTTCAGCACCAATGACACTACATTAGTTCGTTCCAGGTTTTGATAATTCTGGGCAGCATTTCACAGGGGACTAAAAGTTGTACTCAGTTTTCCAAGGTTGCACGATTTCGTACATGAAAATGTGATCTCTGAAGGAGGTTGGGTTTAAGGATGATAACCATCCATAACGCACAGCTCATGTAATGTCATAATGGTTTCGAAACTATGATTTCGTATGTCTTAGTTATCGGCATGTTATTTTCTGATTTTGGTTCTGTTAATCCGAACCGTTTGATTCGAATATCATTGCCTCTATTATTTTGGTTTCCTCGATTAGCTCTTCAGAGTTTTTATCACAATGGATCACATTAGTGTTGAACCCAAAGGCGAAGCAGCATTACCTAACACAGCTGTCCAATAACGAGGACGACAGTTATTTTGCCCGAAGAACCACTGGCAGTACTTTTGATTGAAACGAGCGGCCATCAGTATAATGCAGAACCACGCTAACACTCCATTCTCGCATTCCTGGATCGCGTGTGCTCATCAAGCTGAAGAGCAGCGCGTTCGGTTGAGTGGCTTTTCTCACGCGCTGCTCCCCGTTGCGTCAATATAACATTCCATTCCCTACTGAAAAAAGTTTCTTCGCACTATATTACAACATTTTCTTTTGATCCCACAATGTGGCAGTATTTATTTTGAAATGCTCAGCCCGCAACTACTAAATAAATTTTGTTTCTTTACTGGCCTCTCTACCACTTGCACGGAAACCAACATAATTTTCGTAAATTCATGTTTCTGCCAACCTCTTAAAACTAGCTTAAGAAACAGCAAAACATGACTCCTCATCACGCTATCGTAAAATGAAAAAGTTTTGTGAACTGAAATCTGAGTGCCCCTCTAGGCACAAACAGGTAGACAATGCAGCCTGGGCCAGAAGAAAAAGTTACATAATTCCAGTAACTTCTTTGTAGTAGATTAGTACTCTGTAGTTTCTACTCATCTTCGGGATTAGCTGTCTTGTGGAATTACATATATTGGCTGTAAGTTGTTCTATCGGTATCGCACTCATAATGATCCGCATTTCTGTCTTGACTCTTTTGTGAACTTGAGTCATATGGTTTGTACAATATTGTAATAATTTTTATTCGAGGAATCCATATCAATCATATAGGTAAAATTTTCTTTAGAATTGGCCACATATCTGCTCAGTTTCCTATTAATGATTACGATTCACTGTAAATACACGACATCATTTTTTGGTGAAAAAGAATATCTGATTTGGATGTAAGTCCAACTATATGTTACACTTATACTGTTAAAGATCAGATTTTACACATGCACACATTTTGCAACTAACGTTTTGTGTGTTATGGAAAAAGTTAAATTAGTTTTACTGTTAATTATTGTCTAATACATCCCCAGTAGCTTGGTCAAAGTAATTAGAAGCTTTAAAGCGTTTTGGAAAAAAAAATATTGAGTCTGGAATTCGAACTTAAAAAGGACGGATGGCCATATTCGATTGATTAAAATAAACGAATGTTATTTATTTTTTTTTTTGTTTTTTCCATAAAATGTGCGATATTTCGCAGTGGCTGTTAATTGAACTGAGGCTTCCCGTTGGTTGGATGAATGGTTAGTACCGGCCGTGGCTTTCGGGCCATCCAGGCTTCCAAAATCACAGGCCAATACTGGGATGGTTTCCTCAAACGATCCTGGCTTCTTGTTTCCAGTCCTCAAATCTCTCTCAGCTCTCTAATTAGAAACATACAACGTACAACTTCTAGTCTGGTCTAAGAAATTAGCAGTTACAATGAAGTATTGTGTTCGGATGATTTTAGTGAAGAGATTTCACTTAGCTTTTCCTCACAGAACGCGGCTGAATATTCTTTAACCATGAATTAATAAAAAGTGCAATGTGCACAGAAATTCTGCTTTGTTCCTACAAATTTAAATTCTTATTCTTCTATGAACACCTTGTCCGTGTTGGAGCGTCAGATCTAATACGGGTGTCTACGCCTCCATTTCAACGTCTGGTAAAATGAACTGTGGTAGTTTTCCGTTGCCTTCAGCAGTGTGACAATGTTCGTAAGTTTTGATGATTGTAATAGTATAGGTGTTCAGTATATTGTTTGTGTTGTGGATGAGAGATGAGAGAAGGGAGAAGGCGAAACGCATCACATTCAGGCATACTATTACGAAAGAAACCAAGGGCGCCGCCAAGCATAACGTCCCCATTCGACGGACGAATTACCATCAACAGTGTCAAATGCTCTCATTTCATACGCACTGTGGAGAGGTTTGGGATTTAACCCAGTACTTTGGTGCAGAAGCTGGTGACTAGGAATTATGCAGCACCACTTGTCCTACTCTGCTGGCCAAGGCCTGATGATGAAAATTGTATCCACCTTACCCCGTGACATCAAAGGACACCGTCACGTTCCTGCAGCCAACTGAACAAACGAGACAGGCAGAATTCTTTTACGTGAACCTAATTCCTTTCTACAATTATTTTTGTGACAGCTCCCTACGTCATTTTCTTTTACAAGTATAGCGACATTTCATGGCCGTTATCACATGGAAGTTCATCACCTCTTTTAGTCAAAAACAGCATTATGTTTTTCTGTTTATTTGATCCTGCTTAGCGTTGTTTATGATAGACGATTGTGACAGAATAAGAGTCCTGCTAAAAGCTCTCAGCGAAAACTTCTCTGCTTCTCGTTTGCCTTTGGTTTAAGCCTTGAGTGTACTAAACTGTTTGTCAGAACTTGATGAAATACTGCGCAGCAAGTTACGTGACACTAAAGGCCGAAAGCGTCACGGCGAATTTCTGACAAGTAGTGTGACAGGGCTGCTTCGATACAAATCTTGTCATTGAGAAATATATGAAAACTGTATTACTGAATATTTACATTCGGCGAAATCAAGCACCACAGTTCGACATTTCACGTTACTGGGTCGTTAGAAAAATATGCAGCCGAAGTCTTGTAAACAACCATAGCCTCGGTAAAATATTCCATTTCTGATCTCAGCACTGAGGTATGAGATTTACAATAAAGAAATTACGTTTTGGAATTACGATTTACTAGTAGTTAAATCCGAGTTCGAAATAAAATGGAGAAATTGCATTTCTGGCATTCAACAGGATCATCAATCACAGTGAATACGTGAAGTGGTGTTATTAGATTATTTGCTCATAGTGTTTAATCGAAAAAAAATCATAAAAATGGGAAAAAATTAAGTGAAAGTTATCATCTAAAATTATGTTCGGGGAGCAGTGAAATCAAATTCCGTCGATAAAAGTTAAAATCACTCTTCCATTGGTTTTACAGCTAAACCACTCACACTTTTATGCAACTGATAAATTCACTTTCTTTCTGTGTTTTTTATCTTAAACTAATTTTGAATCTGAATGATACCTTTCATCCAGATAGGACAAAAGGGCGATCTCAGTAAAATGCTTTTTAAAAAGAAAATTTAATTTCAACTGTGGAATAGTTTGAATAATGGAAAACTTTTCTAAATAGAAATGCGTTTTGTTAAATTTGTCTTTGTCGTTGGGATTTATGTATCTTTTGAGAATAAAGCAAGGTGCAAGAGTAGTTTTGCCACAAACCATCGTCATATCATTGTTTCAGAAATCGTTAGATTACCTAACTTAGTCCTCAACCCGAAGGTTTGTTGGGTCCTCCAGAAGGAGGCATACTAAGCACCTGTGTCAGAGCTAGACCGGCCAATTCCTTTACTCTGGGACCTACAGTTAAGCGATGAATATGACCCACGGAATATCCTGCCTTAACCCAAGTGATCAAACACAACTCTCAAAAATTCTTGGGTTCTGGATACGATGACAAACCTTTCGTAAGCAAGCACCTTAACCACTGAGCTACCAGTCAGCACTCTTAGATTACGTACAAACCATTCAAGTTTTTAACCATTTTAAATGGAATAAGACTGCGGCCATCTTTATCATAGTATTCCAGGCAGGGCTTCTGCAGTGGTTTGCCACTTACGTAACTGGAATTTAAGCAACTATAGACTGCGGTAGGAATTCGGAGTATGGAAACGGTAGTGATGTAACTAATTCACATTCAAGAAGCTTACATGGTGATACGAAAATCGTTTTTTGAACTTGGTGACATAAAAACAAATCCAGACGGTCCATCAGGAACAAAGATCTACATTTATTTCCGAATCCAGATGCCGCTGATTTTGAAAATAACTATGACGTTGAAATAGTTAGTATATTTAAATTTGAGGCTGATCGATTTTATTATTGTTTAGAATTTAAAACTTGGCCCTATAACATATTTCAATTTTTGAACCGAACCCAGTGAGCATTCCGGCAGTCGCGGATCAAATCCCTGTCCGGCCATCCAGATTTTGGTTTCCCTTGGTTTCCCTAAATCACTCCAAGCGAATGCTGGTATGGTTCCATCAAAAGGCCATTGCCAAATTCCTTCCCATTCCTTGTTCTAAGCTGGCTCCGACCCCTGTTGAACTCGATGTGGTCCAATCAACAAATATCTCGGTTTTCCGACATCACATTACATCAATACGAAACACATCATATTTATTTACGTATCCACGGGATATACTTTAGTGTAAACTCCACTAATATTAAACCAGTATTTTTTTTGATTATCTTAAATATGTTACAGGAGGGACCAAAATCTATACATTCTGCCAAAGTCTGATCAGCGGTATATTAAATTTATCACTTTAGAGTGTCTCATCAAATCAGAACCTACCCTATTTTACCCCATCAGTATACAACCAGTAGTATTTGCATAAATCGGGTACAACGAAGATGGCTACAGAGTTTTATATCGCCGAAATATCGTGTACAAACATCTTTTCCACTCAGTTAGCCACCCGAGAACATTATACTAATTTGTAAAGATGTTTGTCATGTCGGGTATCGGAACTAATCTACAGTGTGCGAGCGTTCTCAAATCGAAAATAAAAGAAGTACTGTATGAAAGCACCGTGAAACGAAGGAACAATTGTTCAGAAATGAATTTAAAAGGTGTATTAAAGTTTTACTTGCAGACTTCATTGGCTCAGCGAATGAGATAAATAGCCCAGACAGCTCTCTGAATAATCAGACAGGGTTGAGAAACTGCAAGGTCATTCTGATATTGATCAGCTTTTGGAAGTATACGTACGCCAAATCCTGGAGCAACGGCCTTGAAGGCTAACAAACAATGACCCAAGAACTTTAGTGGGCGCACAATACACGGAGGAAGTAGGTTGATACCTGTCAGGCAAGAACACAGATAATCCTTCATCTCACAATGGTACCACAGCAAGCGGAGAAGAAACGCTAATAGATCTACTGGCAACTCATGCTCGAGCCCGCATATGTTTGCTCTTGATGTCCTTCTGCGAGATGGTATCTCGAAAGGCTTGTCACCGGATTTTCTGTCCAACTATCAGAGTCAGACAATGCTTCGGTAGCTCTGCTGTCACGAATACGGCATAACCCTCACAACAGTGTGAGTGATGAGTGTAAGTCACACCAGTCACTTAAGTGGTTGCATAAAAATGGGATTAAACAACCAGTTAAGAGCTTAATGATCCAGTAAGCAACCTTTCGCCATGCTGAAAACTGATCACTAGCCACGAAATCCGAACACAAGTCAACCTGCTACTCCCAATAGACGTACAGCAGTCCAACGTCGGTTGCTGTAAAAAAAATTCAAATTGGTGACAAAGGGAATACTGTGATTTATGTGTTAATACTATTTATTTGTGGAAGCATACGATTATTCACCTAGAATGAACTATGAGACTCATAACTTTTTGAAAGTTATGATGACCACTACCGATCCCATACATCCTTTCAGAATCGTCTGAAGGATGGAACAAATTTCCATACGTGGGGAAAGAGGATGCTTGACAAGATCAGTTATCATCAACACCTGTCATTCTGATGTCTTGGTGATTTTCTGGCATAGATGTCTCTTGTCGGAATAATTTTGATATTAATTATTGCCTGGTAGATCTTTCCAGAACACTTTCATTGTAATATCACCTAAGCTGATTATTCATAGACATTCACCAATAATGACTAGTCTCGCTATTTCTATTCTTTTCAATTGGCTATATTGACTTCTCCTAGGAAGCGACCACATACCAGAACAGTATTCCATATTATGCGGATGCATCTCCCAGGCAACGTTACTTTTTCTGTTTTTTACTTATGGGTTTACACCTCGTCGACGTCGAGATCATTAGAGGCGGGATGGGACTGGGGACAAGGAGCGGGAAGGAATTCTGACATGTCCTTTTATAGGAAGCATCCCGGGAAACGTTGCTTAGGAATTTTGGTACTCGGCAGTGCACCCCCCAAGTCCAGTCAACGGCGGCACTGCCTACCCTTTTCTCGAAGCGATTCGGGCCATATTTTACCTCAATTTCTTCGGTCGTATTTATGCTACATGTCTAAAATTTCTGTTTCTGTTATACATACATATCAGCAATCTTAGCAAACACACAAAATTTTATTTTGTTATTTGGATACAAACTTCAGTGGTTTTTTCACTCACTCACTGACTGACTGATGATCATCAATACTCTAAGGTACTTCCCTTTGCCGTAGAAAGCTGAAAGCTGGTGCCAGAAACATTCAGGCAGACACAAAATAATAGTACAGCGCAGATCAAATCGACATCTAAACTAGATAATACGTTTTGTCTCTAAACGAAATTTACTAACAAATCATACACTAACAGAGCGTGCGAGAAGCACAGCTTGAGCGACCGACGTAACATTACAGACTAACACACGCATCCATCTGTATATCAACATTCGATAAGTTCTCAAAATTTTATGACTACAACTGTTATTAATACCGAAAAAATGTCCTGTGGCTTTCCTACAGATAAAAAGTATTTCCTTGTCAAATTCCATCATTATGGGTATAGCAATTTAGTTGTCAAAACGTAACTAAAAGACAGAAACTTACTTCCGCATTTATAATATGATTAGTTCGGATCACAAACACACTGACTGCGAGAGTAACAACCCCGAGGGATCAATAAAGCGTAAAAAAGTGTACACCTACAACATTGCTAGAACACCTACGATTCGCCACGTATTGCACCCCTAAATTTGTGATATATACAGTTTAAAATGGAATACGAGCAACCGACCGTCCAGGCGTGGCTCATACGACCAAAAACAACCCTTGAAAATCATTACTTCCACCGGGATTTGAACCTGTGACCACGCTCCAAAAATCGGCAAGCAAACGAATTAACCACGAAGAGACGTACACATACTACGCTTCTGTCTATCACCGTTCAGTAATTTTTCAAAATTATATGACAACATGTATTTGGGTGCAAGGCAGTGCACCCGCCAAGTCGAGTCAACGGCGACAATGCCAACCTTTTTCACTAAGCGATTCGGGCCATTTATGAACCTCAATTTCTTCGGTCGTATTCACTCTACATGTCTCAAATTTCTGTTATATATATATATATATCAGCAATCTTAGCAAACACACTAAATTTTATTTCGTTACTGTTCTTAATTCGGATGTAATTCGGATGCAAACTTCAGCGATTTTGTCACTCACTCGCTCACTGACTGACTGATGATCAGCAAAACTCTAAGGTACTTCCCGTAGCCGTAGAAAGCTGAAATTTAGTACACAGATAGCATTTTACCCACGTATTATAAGAAAAGTCTTAAACTCTTAACTTTCCATATATATAACCTTACCTACCCCTAACGTGAAATCGCTTTCTATCCTAATAACTTTATATACCTGGGATTTTCATTTTGGAGTGAGCTTACTAAATTTAACTAATGTGTTAAATTTTACTTCCTCTCTTTCGTTACATTGGAAGTTACTGAAATTAAAAATTTTATTTCGACCATGACACCTTGACATGAAAATTCCACTATACTTCCAGCAATCCTAGAATCAAGTAATTTGGTACACATATATAGTTTCAACCCTAAATCATAATAAAAGTTTAATATTGGAGGTTTTCACCGTATTTATTTAATTACAATCCCAAACATGAAAACTTCTGGTACATATTTGCAGCTCCGGATGAAGCTATATGCCTGACAAATTTTTAATACATAGAGATCAGCAAGTTTAACTAATATCTTAAATTTTACTTTGTTCCTATGCTTAGTTTGAAAGTTACTAGTAATTTTGTTTATGGTGGTATTGAAACTAACGGCAATTGCTTGGCTAGGGCGCACACCCATTGTTTTCAGAGAGTGGGGCATTGTTGGTAAATTATATTGATGTCTTAAATTCTAAAATGTTCGTATTCACCGATTTACAAATGGAATCAATACATTTGAGTGGCGATTCAGAATAATCGATAAACTTACAAAAAGAAATAAGATCCCACAAAAACATCTCTTGTAAAAATAGGCCAAATGTTCATATTGTGACAAAAAGTTATGAGATCTTCTTCTGAGCCAAGTCAACAGTGTGTAATCACTTCACTTTGTGAAACAGAATGATGTCTCTCGGTTTCATTGATCGTTTATTTAGGATAAAAAAATCTGATGACTTGGCCACTATGCACGTCATAATTTTTACTGAAATTTAGGGCATAAAATATACTTGTCAAATTCGAAAAAGATCCAGGGAAATCTTGGCTTTTACGTATTTATAAGTTTGATAAAGCAACCAATTTAATGTATTTGTATAGATTAACTAAAACATGGCGTGCATAATGGCCAGGTCATAAGATTTTTTTATCCTAAATAAACGATCTATGACACCGAGAGAAATCATTTTGTTTCACAAAATGAAGTGAATACACACTGTAAAGGGTAAACTTGGCTCAGAAGAATATCTCATAACTTTTTTATACTATATGAGCACGATACTTGGCCTAGTTTTACAAGGATTTTTTTGTGTGGAATATCCTTTTTGCCATTTCAATATTCTTGGTTAACCATCAACCAATTTCAATTGAGCATATGGCTCAAATAATTAGATAACACTACAGTCAAGAAATTTCTGATTACAGAACTGAACAGAAGAGACAGGCAGGTCATTGCAATGGTGTATCCTTGTTTTTACTTTCAATTAAATGCCCATGTCTGCAATTTTTCCTGTTATTAATCCATTATCCGATCTGTTCAATTAATCCTACCTTCAATTAATCTCTTCACATCCACATTATTATTACAATCTTGAGTCTAACATATAGGCCTCTCGGACTCTAATATGCGTCTTGTACTTCAATTCCTTGAAGTCTTCATTCCCCTTACAAATCAATCAGTCCATACTGCCCTTTCTCTTCACAACGAGTGACTCTTCTACAAAATCCTTTAGAGCGTGTTCGTTTCGTATTACAACTTTCCATTCAATTTTCCGCAACCATCCGTACACCAGTGTGGCCGTGTCAGATTCAATCCCTTGGCTTGGCGTACCGAACATCCAGATTAGGAAGTTTTTAGACGCTTTTCTGCAATCACCTGGGTGAATACTGAGACGGTACACAATTTGCGCCTCATAAATTTAGTAAAAAAAACTATTTTCGTACAAAACACAGAATAAACGTTTCACAGACAGATGCTTAATATTAAAGCTTCTTCAATTAGAGAACATACAGGGTAGTGCGGAGGTAGAAGTCACGGGAAATCCAATTCAGTCAATAGCACAACCGAACAATGTCCTCGTGGGTCTCCTGGAATAAACATCCATACGCTAAAAGAAATTCATTCTATTGCGCCACATTTCATCTAATTTTTTCTGGTATTTTGGAAGTACAAACAACAATTGGTGTATATTTCAATGTATTCTTTTTTTTTTTACTTATGGCTTTACGCCTCGTCAATGTCGAGGTCATTAGAGGCGGGATGGGACTGGGGAGAAGGAACGGGAAGGATAGACCTTTTGAAGGAAGCATCCCCGCATTCGCCTGGGGTGATTTTGGGAAACCATGGAAAACCCAAATCTGAGTGCCCGGACGGGGATTGGAACCGGCGTCCTCCCGAATGCGAGGCCAAAGCGTTAACCACTCACCCACCACGCTCGGTGTTTCAATGTATAAGGTTTCCAGATAGAGGACAACTATTTTTCCTAATGTGTTTGGTATCATTCTCAATTTGACCAATGGGCTGTAACTATATTCAATAAATAATAAAATTCTCTTACATTTTATGCTGCATCAATTTTTTTATGTATTTAATCGTTTTGGCTTTATAATTATCATTTCTGCTGCATTTATGAAATTTTTTAATTTTTTATACTTAGTACAAATGTATCTCCCAATATTTGTTCATGGTAATAATAGTTACTCTGCCTCCCTTTTATATTTTAAAAGGGCAACATAATAATCAAACTTTTCTTTCAGCTCCCCGATTGATTCCACTGAGTACGTAAAAAGTATGAGTGGTGATAGACTGTAGCCTTCTCCCACCTTCGATCGGTGCTTGTGTCTCCAGATTCTTTACTTTCATTGTAGCCACCTGATTGTTAAATGTGTGATGAACATCATATCGGTTCTAGGCCTGGCCAGGTAAATGTAACCGTAGACCCTTGCAAAAATTTTAAAATAATTATTTAGTCCTATCTGGAATGTCTTGAATTATTACAGCATCTAGGAATGGATCTTTATTTTGTTTGGGTGTTGAAAACGGATGCGGAGTACGTATATTCTTAAATAGAGACGAAAGAAATTCGATCGTAATTAAATATTTGAATAAGGAAGAAATGTCACCAATGGACATTCATGAGGATACGGTGAAGACAGTGAGGGAGGGTGCCTTGTACTAAACAACTGTAAAATAGTGGTCATCGGAATTTAAACGGGAAACAACTAACAATGAAGATGATCTCAGAATAGTTAGGTTATACTCTGTTCACTCCGTACTGGCGGCTCAAGGTCATTTTCCGTGGCTCCGTTGCTCACCTCACCACACAGTCTCATTCATATCTCTCTAAGCTGACCGCTGGCTCAGATAAATGACAAGAAACTTCCCTATCACATGTAGGGTTAAGGGCAGCGGAGTGGGTACCTTGAGCCACCTCTGTTAACTAAATAGCCTGTAGTAGAATCAGGAAAACATGAACGGCGTCTATGATTTGGTGATGACGGGTAGAATGTTAATAGTTAGGCACATTGAGGAGTTACTAGGCATCCAAGAACAACAGTAGATCGCTTTCTGACAGAATGTCTGAACAAGAGAAACGTTTTCACCTATAGGGAGCCGAAACTTCTGAATGCAGATCTAAAGACAGTGAGGAGACAGAAATGTGAGGAAAATATTGCCCCCCTTTATGCCAATTCAGTATGTTTTTCTATGACATTTTTCATGAGATGTGTACTCCTTTACTTTACCCCAGCATCAAAGCAATACGTAGTGAAAACACTCTTATCACTCTCTCTCTGTGGAGAATTTCAAGGCATTCTGCAGAGAAAGGACCAATTTTTTGGAATTCTGACTGTGTACTGCTTTTAGATATCCTAAAATTGGTGAAACCATCACGGGGACATACAGGTATCATGGTAACTTTCTGACGGAACTGCAAGAATTTTCATTATAAAGAGAGGATGCAAGTTGTCATAAAGCTACAGACGATGCCCCCAGTCAGAAGTCTTATATTGCCATTGCTGCATTTCATTTCACACGATCTGGCCCCCCTAAGATTTCCATTTATTTCTAAACCTTATACATTTTTCTTACACCTATTTCAGGATAGATGATTTCATCATATGTGCTTTCAGCTCGTTTCGTACATCCTTGAGATATTATTTTATGAGTATACTTGCCTCGTACCCGCGACTTCGTACGCGTGGATTAAGATTTTTTTTGCCAGAATTAAATATAAAAAGTTGTTGGTAACGAAGGATTGGTCCCAAACAATATCAAGTCGGCATAATATGACAGGAAAGCTATCACTATATCATTCTACCGTCGAACCTGCCACTTGAAGAGAATCAATTTCCAACATATTTCTGTCACTATTCGATAAGATTTCAAAATTTCGTGACTACAACTGTTAATCATACTGGAAAAAATATCCTGTGCCCTTCATACAGCTTTCCTTACAAAATTGCATCACAACGATATAGCCATATAGTCGTCAAAACGTAACAAAAAGACAGAGACTTACTTCCGTATTTATATTAGTATTACTGTGGTTCACACTCACACACTGACTGCGAACAACACCTGAGGGATCATTATAACGTAAAAAAGTGTACACCTACAAAATTGCAAGACTACCTATGATTTGCCTCGCATTGCACCCCTAACTTTATAATATCTGCAGTTTAACATTCAATCCAAATAACCTACGGCCCAGGCCTGACTCTTACGATGAAAAACAATTTTTAAAAATCTTAGCCTTTACGGAGATTTGAACCGGAGACCACGACGTTCGTAAGCAAGCTCTTTAGCCATTGAGCTACCCGTTCACTACACGGAAACACGGTCTGGAGACGTCCACATCCAACGTGTCTGTCTATCGCCGTATTTCGAAGTTATGAGACAACATATGTTATTTATACAGATAATTTTTCAACCAAATGTAGACAGTATTTTTCTCCTTGTTTCAAAGGAGAAATGTGCAAAGTTTCATCGAGATCAGATGAAAACTGTGGATTTGTATGAAGAACAAACAAACCAACAAACATACATTCATCTTTATATATAAAGATTACTTAAGCATTGTAACCTGCTTTATCTACCACTATTTCTCTTTTAACAGATGAGCATCAGCTTTAGACTACGAACTTACGTGACAACCCTTGCTTCTCAGAACGTTCTTATGGCTTCTTGATAAGATTTCGGATAGGGGATTTGAAGGTCTCCTGTTTGAATCTCTCTCTCGCTTGGACGTTTTCTTCCACCTGGTCGAAGCTTGATTTACGTACGTGAAGTACGCTAAAACGTGTCTGTTGTTTATATTCTGTGGTATTCTTTGATTGCTGGGTTGTGCTAGGGAACTACGGCACAAGCATTATCGACAGCTTTTAAACAATACACAAACTTCATATATGTGCCAATATTTATTTTCGGTGCATTTTGTGGTTTGTGAGTTATTTTTTAATTATTTATGTTGTGTGTGTGTTTATCTGGTGGGTTTTGCGTGACTGAATTTGGGCGAGTTATTGCCCTTTATTCAATTTGTTTACGATTTTTCTGATTAATGTTCAACTTTCAGGAGATTACTTGCATTTTTTTGTTGAGTTCTATTTGGCATTTTTTTCTTTATTGGTGGGATTCTATTTGATATATTATTATATCGTATTATAGCTTGCCTGTGATTATTTAGGTGGTCTAATGTAAAATGTATTATTTGGTGTGTTACTGGAGATTTTCTGTATATTTAAAATGAGTGTTTGCTGGCATCTTTTGTAATGGTGAGATCCAAGAAATTCAATTTTCCTTTTTTATAGTAAATGTAATGTTTTTGTGTAATTTGTTTATGTCTCGGTGCAGTTCAGTGAAACTTAGGACTATGATAGCTTATGTAAGTAGTTAACATGTATGTTGCTTATTATCTTGATTAGCATAATATTTTGTCTATTTGACAAGGACAAAACAGTAAATTTTGTATTTTTATTTAATGGTATTTCGATTTAAGATAGAACGATGACAAGTCTGTTGGCACCGGTGGTGAAGGCATGTGATTGCCGTATGGAAGCTCCCTCGTTAGTATCCAAGTCTTGACTGGAATTTTTACGGGCCTTAAAATTTAGCTTGGCTTTGCTAATGTGAAGATGCTCCATTGTACTGATTTCACGTTAAACTGTAGATACCTCGTACATGGTACAGTTATCAGGTCAGGTTAGTGGGCTACGGTAGAGGCGAGTGCGCAGCCGGTAAGAAACTCCGTCACTAGGTTTTCGAGACAACACGAAATTATATATTGTCTGGTGGAGCTTCCTCGCGGTAGAAATGTCTATCACGATAAGTGCTATATATATGTGGTGGTGATGTATTAGACTTTGGGATTGTATTAGGGAGTTTATGTCAAATAAAGTTATACAAATAAACAAATCTATTTGTACACACGCCAGACACCACCCTATGAAATATTGCTTGCAGAGAAGGCATATAAAAAATACTGGACTGTGCCTGTGAGCCATCAACAAACTCAAACTTTCCCAATTAATTAGTAGTTTCAAGGAAAGGTAGAAACAAATGTTGCGACCAAACATGACTAAAACATTGAAAACCATACGAATTCAGAAGGAGAGGAGGAGATCCAAGAAAACGAAAAAAAATGATAACTCTTCTGATTTTATCTACTCATGAAACATTTCTTTGAATTAAAATAATAAATCTCAAATCATGAGTCAGGGGCACAGTTATTATGCAACTATATCTCAAAACTAACCCGCCAGTATGGAGAGGCTAAGGACCAAGGAAAAGGAAGGAATTCGGCCATGGCCTTTTGAAGGACCTATCCCGGCATTAGTCTGGAGTGGTTTGGGGAAACCGAAATCTAGAGGACCGAACGTATATTCGAACACGCGTCCTCCCGGATGTGAGGCCAGAACGTTACCGCTTGAACACCACGCTCGGTCTGTAGCTAGTGCAGTAGTCGTAAGTTTGGCTATCTGTAACGTCTCTATTTTGTATAATACTTTAAATATATTTATATATTTTATTGCCTCTTATTTCCAGCACCAGACCAGTATATAGAGATTTCCTTAACCCCTCTTTGTCCGGCGCTGGTTTTAATATGATACTCACGCTGAAAAATCAAAATTATTATTATTCCAATTCTTATCACACAAACTCAAATTAATTCCTTTGTCTATATCTACATACATCTCAATCTCAAATCAATACACTTCCTACTTATCTCATCACTTGTATATTTTTTATTTAACAAACAATTCTCTTTTCTCAAGTCATATAACATTATCTTTATCCATAACCCTAAATCTTCTGCCCTCAGGCTAATGTTTTACTATTAATAATCCCGCCAGGATTCTTGTGGTTTCTCCAGTGAGCCAAACTGTTTCATCTCTTCTTTCAAACTTATTCATTCCAAAAAACCAAAACTCGTTCTCTCCATTCAAATCTTCTCTTCAACAACTCACTCTTGACTCTTCTTTTATTTTTTAGAGATCTCATTATTCATCTTGTTATTCTTTGACCTTTGAACTTAAAAATTCCGAGTTAATACACACCATTACAATTTATTAAATAAAAAATAGCTTAATTAATGTAAAATCACACAAATGTGAGGTTGTGTACCTCACAAGGGGCACAGTTATTATGCACAAAACTAACCCGCCAGTATAGAGAGGCTAAGGACCAAGAAAAGGAAGGAATTTGGCCATTGCCTTTTGAAGGACCTATCCCGGCATTAGTCTGGAGTGGTTTGGGGAAACCGAAATCTAGAGGACCGAACGTATATTCAAACACGCGTCCTCCCGGATGTGAGGCCAGAACGTTACCGCTTGAACACCACGCTCGGTCTGTAGCTAGTGCAGTAGTCGTAAGTTGGGCTTTCCTGTGAACTTCTTCGAAGGCATGAAGACTACACATCCTCGCATAAGTTGTTCAATTGATACAATAGCTTGTAATAAAACGTTTTTCCCTGCATTAGCATCATGTTTAGTTAATTTGTGGGTGAAGCTCAGTCGATTAGTTACATTGCATCTTGAGTAGGCTACTGCGTAAAACATTACACAGAATTCAGTGAAATGGACCTCGCAAGACTCCTCTCTTGAGCTTGATTAGAATATTATCATGAGCCTTAGTACGTGAGTACTGTCTGCTATTATCACTCTTAAATTCTGTTATTTGTAATGCCAGGATCATTCTGATTTTATAGTAACATATTTGGTCCCATGTGTTCAAAAGTGTTTATTAACCAATATGAATTTCAAAGTGATTACCTAATAATCTAGAATTAGTATAAAGAACTTATGTAGCTTGATTAAAGCAAAGCAAATTACTTAGAGTCTTGTCAAGTTAAGATGGTGAATGATAAGCTCATAAAGAATAACGCCAATTGGTTACCAATTAAAAACTTTCCATCATTAAAAAGTCTATCACACCATTAAAGAACGCAATCAAACATCAGAAGACACCCCCCCCCCCAATCATATATTATATCAGGTGGTTTTTGCAGAGATCATAGAGTTTCTCAGTTTCATGTTAGTGCTAAGTTCTAGCAGACCAACGTGTAATTACACATAGTTAGGATTTTTAAATAATGCCCCAGTAAACAACTCCTTTCGTGACCTACTCTTTCGCCTCACATGTCCCACTTCATAAATCTGTGGAACTTGCCGTGCGGCTGGTCATGCCGGCATCTGAATCAAGTAGCAGCAATAAAATGTTGGCCAGCTCAGGAACTGAACCTGTTCCACGCCGAGTATAAGTTCTTATTTCTGCTTTCGCTGGCAACATGTACAGTGAGAAATTTTCTTATTGCTTTGCATATGTAATCACTAATGCCTTTTGACGTCAAGAATGCGTTTAGTATTTCCTGCCAGGTATATTTGTTTCATAACCATCAATAAAAGAAATTGTTGTGTATTACAACACGCGAAAACAAATCAACGTTTAAAATGCACCATGAATATAAATTTAAAGAAATAAACGTTTATTACGACTAACTAGCTGGACTCGATTTGTAAGAAATTATGTTTATTGTCGACCCATTTATTCAGATCTGCTTGTTACAGTCGTGATGCGACTGTTGGGATCGGATATTTCTACAGATAAACGATAAAAACTCGAACCGAATTTATTCGCTACCCTGCTAACACACAATTTAGATTCTGATTACAATGCATTTGCGTTGCTCTAATAACACAGACAAGATCAGGGGAACAATGTGCCGTAGAGATATCTAATTCGTATTTGCTTTCGTTGTACTACTAGGGACTGAAATTTATGAGTAGTAAGTAATTTTGTAGTAACACTCCTTAATTCACTCACAATTTTTGTGATTTTCGTCAAAACGAGGTTGTTTCTGACTATTTCCGTATTTAGGTCAAAAAAATCTCAAACTACCAATTTGGGAAAAAAAAAAGCAGGTCTTGTCATTCACTCAAAGCATCTGTTTTATTTCTATAAGCAATTCCAGTCTTTAACTGAATTTTCTGTTGGTAAATCATATAGATCCAAACAAGTATCAATATACATTGATCGGCCAGAACATTATGACTACCTGCTTAATAGCCGGTAAGGTCCCCCCATCGGCATGATGAAGAAGGTACTGAGATTCTTCAGACCATGCAACGCTAACGTCCAGTGACGGTGACCAAGTGCCCATTTCAGTCGTAGCTGCCGATGTAGTAGTGTTAACATTAGCGCATGAATGGGTCGTCGGCTGCGGAGGCCAATTGTTAGGAGTGTTCGGTGCTGTGTGGGATCAGACACACTTATATTCTGCCCAGCAGTCTGATGTCAGATCCACCACAGTTCTCCACCTGTCCTGTTTTACCAGTCCACCCAGCCTACATGTCCGACATCTGTAATGAGGGGTGGCCGCCCAATCCCTTGAAGTTTGGATATGGCTTCACCTTGGTTTCGCCATTTGTTGAGGACACTCACAACAGCACTCCTCGAACACCCGACAAGTCGCGCAGTTTCCGAATTGCTCGTGCCGGGCCTCTGGGACATCACAATCTGCCCTCGGTCAAACTGAGATAGATCGTGCACCTTCCCCATTCTAAACACGAATAGCACGCTCACTGATACTGCAAGCACCGTGCGTGTGTCTGACTACCAGTGATTCTTCGTCAGATGACGCTGTTATTACCTGGACGGGTTTAGATCGATAGTAGGTAGGTAGTCATAATATTGTGGCTAATCAGTGTAGTTGATATGGCTATTATTGTGTCACTATTTTTATGTGTAACTAGCAGATGTCCATAACTTCGTTCGCGTGTACTGTTATTGTACACATTACTCTCTTGAGCCAACATGGTAAAGAACTACATGATCCGCGACCCTCTTGGCTCACTGAAGGAAAAATCGTTTTCCAAGAACGGCCTCCAATACAAACTGTAGCTTCATTCTTCCTGATAATATAATGACGTTAGTACACTGAAATGACGACAAAAATTTCGATTGTTAGACGTATAAAGACGAACCAATATGTGAACTCTTTCAGTTTAGTTCCTTAACTTTTTGACAACACATAAAAATGAAACAAACACTATTTTACCCACGGAACCTTGGGCTGTACATTAATCAAAACCTGACAAGTAGTTTTTTCATAAATCGCATTAACGCAAAAGTAATCTTAACAGCTTTATAAGTTTACATCAAAGTGAAACACACAGTTGACACAAATATGATTAATTTCTCAGCTTTTAGAATTTGCATCAGAATTAAACATACACTATTTTACTCACGCCACTACGGGCTCAACATTAATATAAACCCAATTAATATTCGAACATTACAATTTTTTTGTGAATCGCGTTCAAATAAAATTAAAAATAATTTGGCGAATTTCTCAGTTTTCCGACATCAGATTAGAGTGAATCATACCCTACTTTACCCACTTCGCCACGGACTATATATTAATCGAAACTACAGCAAAATAAAACCAGTATTCAGGGTTAATCGCGTGTAGTGGAAGACCATCCAAAACTTATCATTTTTTCGACGTCACATCAACATGAAATATATCCTATTTCACCGGCGCAAGGATGGGCAGTACATTAAATGAATCTCACTGAAATCCGGCCAGTATTTTTTTTTTTTTTTTTTGTGAGTAGCATTCAACCGATAATGATATTAATTTGGTAAATTTCTTAATTTTCACTCATCACATTGACATGAAGTATTCCCTATTTTATACGTGTTATTAGGGGTTTTAAACCAATAAAAACCCCATAGAAATACCACCAGTAGTATCTTAAATTTATTGCTTTAAGATGTCATATCAAATTGAAACATACTCTGTTTTAACCGTGGGACCATGGGCTATACATTAATCGAAATTCTATCAAAATCCGTTTTGCGTTTCATTTTTTTTTTTTTTTTTTTTTTTTTTTTTTTTACTTACGGCTTTACGCCTCGTCAACGTCGAGGTCATTAGAGACGGGACTGGGGACAAAGAACGGGTAGGAATTCGGCCACGGCCTTTTGAAGGAAGCATCCCGGCGTTCGCCTGGAGTGATTTGGGGAAACCATGGAAAACCCAAATTGGATGCCCGGACGGGGATTCGAACCGCCGTCCTCCCGAATGCGAGGCCAGAGCGTTAACAGGTTTTGCGTGAATCCCTTTCCTCGAAATTTAGACTTGCAAATAAACACAAATAATAATTTAAAAAATCTGTTAATTCCTTCTTTGTAGCTTATAACTAACAGCTCATTAAAAATAATCGTAAATGTACAGAGTTTTTACTGGTTACAGTTTTAATATAAGTATTGACTAAGCATTACAGATGATTTTAACATGTAAAATTGTTTTGTGAAACACTTCACATTGAGAAATTCTATTGGTATCACTGTATTACCATTTTAACTGAAATCAGCAGGTGGCAGGGAGAAGAGGCAATGATCACGTGCGTTACGCTACATTCGTGAAAGTGTTTAAGTTGCGTAGGTGTATCCTAGTGTTGCGAATCCTGAAACCGTCAGTTGGTTGTTGGAACAGCTTGCATTTAGAAAATGCACTCCACTGAAAAGAGTGAGGTAATAAGCCGCAAGTCTACCATTTTCACGTTCTGTACGGAGAGTCCGAACAGTAATTATACTTTCAACACTAGATAACGAGTACGCAAAAATTGGTTTCATGATGTTTTCTGTGACCTATAAAACAAGCTTCAGGTAGAATTCCCCTATTCTTTCTTCTTTCTTAGACCTTCTATCGTAATATAATGGTTTGTTTCTTTATACAGAGCAAATGAATTTTGCACATCGTTTATTGAATCTAAAATTGTATTATGCTCTCATCTCACTGAAGGTAAGGCAGGAAAGAGCTAATATTGGGTCAAAAATATTAATAAATATGTTTTACCGATCTACAAGCTTTACTGTACGATGCCACGTTCAAAGTGCAACCTGTTTGTGTTGGTAGGTACTGTTTATTGGCAAAAATTAAATATACGTTATAACGTAAGGCTGTCGCCACATTCTAATGTGAATTTTTTATTATATAAATCATAATGTTAGAGTAATTTACATAAATCTTGGGCGACCACCTAGATAGTTTTTTTGTAGTTTCCTAAAGTACGCAAGATTCCAAGTGAGGACTGTAATGCAATGGTGAACATTCAGTGTATCTTGTTACAACGAATTAAAGAATCATTGATCTGTGCAGACTGTAAGCTAATCGTGGCCTTCCCGAGCCACGGAGGCAGGAAGTCAGGGATAAAGGGTTTTGCCGGATTTCACCTTGGGGTGGGGAGACCACAACAGGCCACTGCCCGGGTGCGAAAAACCCGCCACCCAAATAAGCTCTCACCACGCGAACTTAGCCGAATATTCCCGACCTCTGTGATATAGACGCGAAGCAAATAATATATCAGGGATATCACGTGACATTAGGTGGCCAACCTCAAGATCCAATCCAAATGAGCACATAACTTAATATCCTGGAAACTTTCTGTTAAATGTGATCTTCGAGACTGCAAGGGGCGGAGCCAGAGGTTTTTCTTCGCAGATCGAAGAGCGACGATTCTATTTTAGTCTATTCTGCGGTGAACTCCGAAAGTTGGCTTTTCTCGCTAACTGCTGCAGTCCGACTCCTGGAGTCGAAAAACTGACGCTGCCGGCTGGCTGGTGCAATTTTCGCAAGGTGACACCGCCAGTAATGCGCATTACCAGATCGGACGTGCCTGTAGCCGCCTTGTGAGACAGTCTCACATACCGTGGGTCATCTCCGAACACCGCAGACATCAGACGCAGAACTACAATGGTAAATTATTACGACCAAGCCATCTGATTGTGCATTTCGTGAAACAGAACCCTTAAGCGTCTTTGAGAGGATAGATCCATGTTCTAACTTTGTAACTGAAAACCCCCTGAGCTAGCGGCGTAGTTTGCCAGAAGTAGTTATTTTCGAATGGCATATTGTTGTTCATTCGTAGCGCCCATGAATTTTTGAAAAGTCAAAGTATTATGATACCTATGTCTGAGGTCGTCATAACTTGTATTGTACATTGTTTCCAAGTATCATTCTTTCTTGCATATTAATTCTGAGATGGATTTAAAAGTAAATTACAATTATTTGCTTGCTCATGATGGCTAATTGTACCTCTGAGCTTTGCTTTTATGATTATGTAAATTTTTGTTAATGTTAACGGTAAATTCGCTCAGACTTGTAATCGCCAATGATAACAAAATAAATGTCATATTGCGACAGTTTGCCTGTATTCCAAATAACGTCGAGATTCTTGCAAAAATACATATTTTCACTCGTTCATAAAACAAAATTAAAATTCCCATTTATTTATGTTAATAATTAATTTATAAATATTAACCTTGACCACCATGGCCCCTACTACTACGTCGACTATGAAATGAAGAGTAAAATATTTGCTTCAATACTTTTTCCCTTGTGTCTTTACGCCTTGTCGACAATGAGGTCATTAGAAAAGGTAGAAAACCTTTTGAATGAATCAACCCTGCATTCTCCTGATCTCGGGGATTCTTAGAGAACCAAAATCAGAATTGCGAAAGGGGTATTTGAACCCGCGTCTTCTCAATTACCAAACCAGAGCTGGACATCATGTCTTTAATTCACTGCAGAATATTAGTGAATTTCCCTTGTAAATCCAGCAGTTTTGCTGTGTCAGTAGTTTAAAAATTAATTTTACGTTTATAACACATGTTAACTCTTCCATAAAGTCCCCTTATCGAATGTGGGATAATGTACTTTTATTTGCTTCTGTTCAAAATTTTGTTTCTCTGCTGCTGTTATGACTGTCGTTATACGTAAATTTCAGTTCTCCTGCAGAAGCCGTATATCACTCTGATTTGTTGCATTGTTTACGATGAAATTTTCCCGATATTTGCCTCTGTTTTAATTTTTTCTTTCAGAAGCTCCTACAAATTGATTATTATAAGTACTTGTGGTCATAGCCAACATCGGTTATACCGTAAACGTAGCTTGGAATTGTGCGTGAATTTATTCACATGGACACGAAATACAAATGCATGAACAACATGTAAATACACGTATATTCAGAACTTCGACCACCTGAAGTTACTAGACGGTGTCGATTTCTTGGTTCTTTATTTTCCAAAGTTACTTCAGCAGAATAAGGCCCACTCCGAACAAATTGATCTAAGCCAGGTTCAGTTCCATTTTACATCCATTTTCTCCTGAAGACAAATAATTCGTTCAATATTTCAAAGTAGTTTTTGTCATACGACGATGAATCACGAGGCGTTGTCTTCCTTGAGTTCAGAGTGTTCCTATGGAGCAATTTAATTAAGCTTAATTATTGGTCAAAATGTTTATATGATGCCATTAACGAAAAAGATTACAAAAGCACATCACTTAGGAACTATGATGATAAGAAGGGATTCAAAGCAGAGTCCTCTCAGGTTGCCCCACTAGCGAGAAACAAAACTGTAAGAGTCAACACAAAAATCCTGAGTAATGCACTCACGCAGAGGTTAAGATAAGGAATGGGAAAATTTTACAGTAGCGCTTAGCTAATAATAGTTACTGCTCTTCTTTTTACAGATTAATAATGAGCACAAAAACTACACGGATAACTAAATAGTAACTACAACTTGCGTTTTCAGTGTCTTAAATACTGGTTAGCACCTTTCGAATAGAAATTCCGCAACACGTCCGTGTCAGATATTGGACTTACTGCCAAAACTGCGGACGATTCGCTTTCCCTTTCATTGTCCCGACTTAAAAACAAGTTAATTAGACTACAATTGAATGTTTGATGAACTGGTAGAGTTATTGGTTTATCACTCCTTGCAATTTTCTTGAACATTAGTTAAATCTTTTAGAAAATTCTGTACAATGCTATAGGTTATCCTCGATTTAGAGCTTTATGGTTTGTCGACGTCGAGGTCATTAGAGCCGGGAGAGAGTTAAGAACAAAGAATAAGAAGAAATTTTGCCTTGGCGTTTTGTAGAAAACAACACGATGTTCCCCTGGAGTGATTTTGGAAAACCAAAATCGGAATGACTATACCGGTCATAGCATTAGCGTGCTACCGAACGTTATGTTCGAGTGGTAACAGCTCAATAATAAACTATTGTTTTTTCAAATATCAAATCCTAATTACGAACATTCCTACTAAAATGTATAATTATTGTAAAGATTTCATTTTAAAAAATATCTGAAACAATGGCATATAAGCTATCCAGTAAATGTAGAACATCTCCTTGCTATCGAAAACGATTCAGTCTACTAAAGGATGGTATGCTTTTTATACGAAAGCATTATACAAGTATAATTGTCTGTGATCTTATATCATTCTCCATAATTACAATTACAATGGAAAAGTTTATTTTGCAATATTAAGTTTTATTCTATACAGACGTCTATAAGGTGAAAAATGTATTGGTAAGTATCGGTTGTATTGTTTTTGTAACTATAATCTGCATTATTTTCACTTATATTATTTGATTCTACTGTACAATTACAACAAACTGAATTTATTATTTTAACTGTGTCTCGTTTTAAAATTCTATGTGTAAGATACTTTCACTGTTTGGCCTACAGAAGTAGCGCCAAATAAATAAATAAATAAATAAAAATTCCTTGTATTCATCAATTAAAAAACGGTGAAGTATTTATTAAAATTCTAGAAAGTATTTTCTAAACCGATTAATCACCATGTTATTACGTAACGTGTAATCCTTTTTTTTTTTTACTCAAGTAGTAAAATTCTGTGTATTTTTCGCTACACTTTTCTTGACATTTCTAGTTATTATTTTTCTTGAGGTGCATTTTCATTATCATTCAACTGAAAAAAAAAATCAGTTGGTTCTTAATAGAATCCATAAATTTGCACGATAAGTTGCTCAATATGCTTGCATTATCTTTATTCGAAATAATAAATGAACATCCAGTGAACAAATCAACTCAAATTAATTAACTTTCAATAATTAAAAGAAAACTTATTCAGCATCACAAAGCCATTAACAAACCGAATTACACTTCTTTAGCTACACGTTTTAGAAAAGTCAGTTTATCTTTCAAAAGTCCTTCATTTCATATTAGCATGACTGTTTTTCCCATTCCTCACTGAAGCCTATCGTCTAACTCGCCTCTCGTGATCCCCTTCCATTTTTATCAACTAGCAACCAAAGAATCTTTTCGTCCTTGGTGTTAACGACTCAGTTAATATCACAAACTACATTTAATGCAATATAGCAGAAATAACAAATAAATATTTGGAATAAACCTTTAAAAAAAATAGGAGGGGTACATTCGTTACTACACATCCAAATGCACACTGTTAACCAATTCTTGCAGTGCACGCACCAAGGGTTTCTCGAAATTTCCTTTTCATATGGTCGAATCTTCTGTTTAAATTTAAAAGTTACACCTCATCTACACTTTTGCTTAAAGTAGCATTTACCATCTTGCCTTGACCAACTTCATTCCCGTTCAAAAAATAGATAAATAAAAATAAAAAGAGTTAATGACGTTAGTGGATCAGTAAGTAATACTCATCAAAGTCAACAAAGCATTCAAGTTTTAAGAGCATTAAGTGAAGTTGATGATATTATAAACAGTGTGTGTTAGTGAGGGGTAGCTATAGAAGATTTTAATAGATGTAATAGGGGATGCGTCTCCCAATTCAAATAATAATAAAAAAAAACACGATTAATGTGAGCATAACTTAAATGAGTTAAATTAGTTTAAACTGGTTAATACGATACGCAAAGAGGAAATAAATTCGAATATTCCTGAGTTTGTGCACAACATGATGCAATGAAATATCTTAGTTTGCCGTAAAACTAGGTGTACAAAGTAATTAGCATATTTAGTGTCTCATTTAACGTATTTGATACTGTTAGATAATTCTTTCAGTTTATTGCACATTTTCTCTTTTTATATTCTTATTTTTTTAAAAGACGTGTCACTTACTTGTGTTCTTTTTTGATATGATAAATTCTTACTACCATTTTAAATTTCAGGTTTTTGTCCATCAGCTCAAAATTTTTTATTCTGTAACGTACAGTATGGTTAGCATGAAAAGAACTAAACATATAAAAGAATACACATCAAAACATGTTTGCATTGTTAACCCTTCGATCCTACAGAATGAAATATCTCTGAAACTAACAAATTCATAAAGAATCATTGAGAAAACGTATGTATCTCTTATCATTCTGAGATTAAAAAATAGTTCCTTGAAAAGTTTGCAGCATGAAAGTAGTTATTTTATGCTGAGAAAATCTAATTTTATTCATCACAATCACTGTCAAATTACCACTTTCAAATGTAACATCTTTACGAACAACAGCTTCTGGTGAAGAGCAACACTGAATGAAAGTTGTGTAAATTACAAATGCTATAATGCAAGGTAAAAGGAATTAATAGCCTGTTGACACTGACACGTTAGAAGACTGCAGTTCAGCTTAAATTTTATTAGGGAATTAATTGAATGGATTATTAGTAGAGATGGAAAACTGAATATTAGTTCAACGCATCGATGTCTAAATCTAATTTTGTTCAGAAAATAATCCCTGCAGGAAAACCGCATTGATAAAACTGGAAGCAATGTTTAAACTTCGGTAAAACTCAGGGAGGCAAGTTTTCCAACGGTAGGAAACGAACTTATGCCACTCTGAGTGTGGAAGAGATATTTCTTTCGGTGTAAACTGGTAACGTTCTCAGACTTTGGATGAGACCAATAAGGAAAACACAAAAACATATTTGTAATGAGAGTATAGCCTTCTTTGAAACACAGAGAGGCTGAAACACTCCATTCTTGGAAGTCCTGGTTTTAATACTTTTCATTTAAAAAATTAGAAAATCCCCAACTAAGTAGAATTGTTATTAGATTGGTTTACTAATTGTTTTATCCGTTATTAAAGCTATGTGCTGAGTCTGATTCAGTATGGCGACTGCCTTCCACGTATTTCTCTTAGCGACTAACGGTTTTCCACAGCACGATTTAAAATTTTACGGGCTGCATTGTAATCGCTGAAAAGAAGTTGTCTGGGAGAGCGACAATGTGGCCTACACAGACCTTGGAAGATTACGAGGCAGAAAACTTGACACGAAACATAATTATTACCTAATAGCTCTTCGTCGGCGTAACGGTGCTAAAAAAAAAGGAGTTCTTCACGCACGTTCGTCACCTCTCGGCATGCAAGAGTCAAATTAAAAAAAAAATAGTAATAAAGAAAGGTGCCAGAAGAATAAGCTGTACGAAACAAGCGCAATTACGTAATGTTCTGTAAGAATACCGCAATTCCCGCTAGATATGTCCCTGAATAGACTGCTCAAGGTCAGGAGCCGCTTATAACGACCTTAGCGGTGGAACTCTTGGGATTTACGTGCTCGCAAAGCAAGTATAGTTATGGCTTGGCCAATTAGTTGTCACGATACGGAAATTTGTTCTGTTTCTGGGAATCATGAATAGTAAAAAGATAGGAGAAAAGGATTAATGTTTAAAGTTATTAATTTAAATTCTGTTACAGCCATGTGGTGAAATACAGAATGTAAGATACGCGTTAAAGTAATATATCAGTTTATAAAGATGGTTTTGTACTGGCATTGTCAGTTTAAACAGATTCCACGTTTCTAAGATATCAGTTCACAACAGAACCAATTTTACCGAGCGTGGTGGGTGAGCGGTTACTCTCGAGCCGCGCCCCGCCATGTAGGTTTGGTTTCCCGAAATCACACAGGCGGAATCCGCGTTCGTTCCTTCAAACGACCATCACCGAATACCTTCCTGTTCCTTGTCCCCAGGCGTTTCCCACCTCGATGTCGACGAGGCTTAAAACCCTAAGCAAAAAATAAAACCAACTAACAACCCGTTTGAGCATTAAAATAACCGATAGTTCGCTTTCTTGTCAAACAATAATTTTGTGAAGGAGGATAAGTACTATAACTTCGTGTGGTCTTTACGACATGGTGACATGGTTTCTTTTCAGCTTCTATCATACCCGGCTATCCTAGCCATTAATCCTGTCGTGTTTAGGAGACATTAAATTTATCGTGGAAACCGAACCACCGATTCGTTCTGACATTCTTCATAGGCACAAAACAAGCTTTGCCAGACGTGAAGGAAGCGTTAACGGTCTTTTAAAAAGCCACCCTAATCGAGGAATCGAAACGCAGACCTCCCGAACCCCAGTTAAACAACTTCACCAAGAGGCCACCAGACTGTAAGAATATTCTTGAAATGAAATTAACTTAGCCGTTGTTGACATAAATTGTACATGTATATATTGGTTACTTCCATATGTTGTAAACTTCTGTTCGTGCTAGAAAAAGAGAAAAGAAACAATTTTTTCTTCGCTAGATAATGGCAAATTTTGTGTTAGAAAATATAATAATCATGTATAATAATTACAGTAACGTGTGAGCTTTATTAAACTTATTGTATTTCATCAATGACTTCTTGCATGAGGAATTCACACATGGTTCTCAAGGGAAAGTGGAAGTTTATTAGGTTATATTACTTCGACTTTTGTATTGTAAACCATTATTTGCTAATAGCCCTACAATAATAGCGGTTCAGTTTCCTGTTGTTAACAAAATTAATTTCAGCGCAACAAATAGCCAAAATTCTCTTTATCCTTACTGATATTCCCGTCCAGCCACCCAAATCTCGGGGTTTCAAGGTTTCCCGAAATAATTCTGTTAATGCCAGGATTACTCCATGGTGGTAGAGTGGTAACGCTCTGGCCTCTCATTCGGAAGGACCCCGGTTCGAATCCACCCTCCGGGCATCCAGATTTGGGTTTTCCATGGTTTCCCCAAATCACTCCAGGCGAATGCCGGGATGCTTCCTACAAAAGGCAATAGCCGAGTTCCTTCCCGTTACTTGTCCCTATACCCATACCGCCTCTAATGACCTCGACGTTTAAGAGGGGCAAAGCCAGAAAAAAATCAAATTTTGCCAGAAAACATTTGTAATATTTCATCCACGATTCATTGTGTAATATTCAGTTCAATAAAGGCTTTGGTATTTTTTAAGGTAATCTGACATTTATAAGCAAAGATGTGCCAATACGCCATAAATAGCGCATCTGATAACTAAAATGGTACATTAAAGAGAATATGCAGGAATGGAAGGAAGGTTAGCATTAAAAACAAACAACTGAAATGTCCGGAAGAACTGAAAGTATTTTATTCTGATATACTGACCGTGGTGCTGTAACTGTTAGCGTTCTGGCCTCGCATTCGGGAGGGCGGCGGTTTGTATCCTCGTCCGGCCATCAAGATTTGGGTTTTCCATGGTTTCCCAAATCACAAATTGCTTCACATTCTTTGCCCCCCCCCCCCAATCCTTTCCCGTCTCTAAAGACCTCACTGTTAAGTGACGTTAAGCAGTTAAAAAAAAAATCAGATAATCGCCTACAGCTATTAACGGACACAATAATGTGTTATATTCTCTTCCCTTATAGAGATTGACACACAATGGTTTTTAAGTGTTAGATGCCATAAAATGATCCATGTAGTTTAAAAACTTTCATTTATTTCCGCTATATTTCACACTAACTGTCCTTGTGTAAAGCTCGTGCAATATCAACTTACATTCAAATGGAAGAAAATCAGACAATGAGGTGGACCACGGAAAGGGACACAGTCTTGAGGACTACTTCTGGATACGACAATTGTGCTATGACACTCCATGTTACATTAAATCTGTACCAGGAGCAGAGTTTAAGATGCATATTAAGTATGCGATCGGTCTGGTAGCTCAGTGGCTTGGGTGCTTGCTTTCGAAAATACAGTTACCAAATCTTGAGGCCGGGAATTTTTAAGAGTTGATCACATGAACTAAGCCGCGTCGTTTTGTGGTTCACATTATTCGTTAAACTGTAGGTCCCTGTGGAAAGGGGCCATCCGTCTTACATCAGACACAATGGCTTAGTATGAGTCCTCTGGGGGGATCCAACCAACCTTTGGGATGTGGAATAAGTTAATTTTAGGGAAATTGCTTGCTGGAGTTCGTCAACTTAACGGTTGCATTGTAGATTATCGTATAGTGCATCATAAAACTAAGCCCTGAAGAGGTGAGGCAATGAACAACAAGGCTGTGTGATGTTTTCTTCTGCAGCACCAGTATGTTCACTGCAGGGCTTATTTATGGCTTTGAAGAGGATGTGTACGCGTAGCCATCTTCCTGCGAGTGATCTAAGATGCGTTTCGTGTGATAGGTGTGCACTGCGTAGTTTTTAAGACTGGAATTGGGTACCGCCTTCAGCATTCGCCTTGATGATAGTGAAAACCTGCAAAACTGCATAAAAATCGTGACTATGACGGCCAATACGACAAGCACTGGATTTGAACCTGTGTCTGTCATACCTCTCCGTGTTCTTTTTGGTAGTGCTTTAAAGTTACCGGTGAAACATGCGGAAAAAAACTACCACAACACAATTCAGAAAACTTCTCTCTTTCAGCTAATGTTTCTGGAAACTGCGTAATATGAAATAATCATTCGAAAAGGAGAAAGATTATAAAATCTATTATTCATATAATTGTACGCAAGTGATAAAATTTTCGTTACGGTATACCAAACGAAATTTGAAAAACATTAATGTTTTGTGAAGCCTCCATGAGCAGCTATACAAGCTTGCAACGTCTTACGGACTTTGTGAATATAAATTGTTATGAATTTTTTGGCAGTAGGTAAAATGTCCAGAAATGTTGTCCCACAGGGAGCAAACAACGACGAAATGTGCTGTCAGCTTATCTGTTGGAGGGGATGAGAAACAGCATCTACAGGAAACATTGCGATACTGGTGAAACCTGGCATGATTATTGCGGGGAAGGTACGTATATACAAGCCTGAAAATTGAAGAGGGGGAAACAGACGGGTCAGGAAAAATCGAACAGCAAGACAGTAGCAACCAGAAGATTATTTGCTCAGGCGTGCTTGACAGTATATCTCGTAATATCGCGCTTTAGTGCTAGTATTTTTAGATTAGTATTAACAAAGAAGAAGTTAGTAATGTTAAAAGAGGCCAGAAACATCGGTCTAAGGGATGAAATAATTAAGTGAAAAGGATTTGAAGAAGGTTATGAAGTTTCTGTCATAAAAAGATGACTAGCAAGTTGAATAAAGAAGAAATTATTAATGATAAAGGAAGTTATTAAGTTCGGTCTAATTGACGAAATGTGGAAGTAAAGAAATGTTAATAGTTAACCACATTACGGGCCTCGCAAGAAGAACACAACAGGTTGAGCCAGGACTGGAGCCGTCGACAACCGCAACAGTCCTTACGCTGTCTGCCGGGTGCTCCGTTTTAAATGATTCTGTTAACCTGTGTTCGTCCACTCCCTTGTCCGCCCTAGGAGGATTACGAATAAAGTGTATAACTTATGCCGATGTAAGTTTCCTGATGGTGAAGCGGTGGCTAGTAAGGGCTTTCAGTTTGAAGCTCCCGGTACAGGGAGTAATGCCTAGATAGAGCTATATCCCAGCAATCACATCTAGCGTCAAAATGTATTCTAGGAGTAGCTCAATATGATACCCTCTATCACTGCGCTTTATTAAAAGTGGTGCCCCTTTGAAAACAAAACGTGAAAGCCCTTCTCTAAGAGAAAAAATTCAAGGTGTTCACATTCACCCGCATTGTAATTCGCTGCAAATAGATGCATGGTCGTACTGTCATTCGAAGGAAGTTCTGTCATCCAGAAATCACATTTCGTGGATCGCAGAAGAATATTAGGTGTAACAGTTTCGTTTGGTTCTACTGCTCCCACAAGGGAACCACACTTGCTGCCTTTGGTTCTAGATGAGCAACAGTGTCGCAGTTCGTAATTCAACTTCAGGAAGGTAAACAATAATTTCTCAGTATACTTTGTTGGCATATTGGGCTCATCATATTAGAAATATGCAATGAATCTTGGAGAGGCTAACAACACCCTGTCTACAAAACATTACCCGTGTGGCTACTAAATGGCCTTTCGTTTATGCACCTAAAATGATAGTTCAAAGCAATATGCAGTTATATTGTAGTGTTAAAAGATCTATATAGAATTATGTAAAATTATTAACTACAAAACTCCCATACATGCAAAGAAGGTGAGGAAAAAAATATTTTACTCCAGTGTGGGGGATCTTGTAGTTTAAGAGTTCCTGAATTGAAGGTGACGGACATATGTATTTTTTTTTTTTAAAAGTAAAGACTTAAGCAGCTGTCAAGGTTGTCAGTTTCAGACCATTTGTCGTACTAGGCCTGCCTTAAAAATGCCGTTACTTAGGATCCTAAAATTTTGGTAGACAATATCTTGTATCTAAGAAACAATAGTAAAATACTTGTATCTCATACAGTTGTGAGCAAAATAAGCTTTTTTTATTTTTATTTTTTAGTTTCGTTGCGGCTACTTTGCCACAAAACAATAATTTTTAATTCAAAACTAGTTTAAACTCCCTTCAAAAATGACTGATATCGCCCATCTACCCGGTATAGTGGTAGCTGCGATTTGTTTTTGTGAAGTTTGTAAGAAAAAATAATTACAATTAAATGTCATCTTTTAATTTCTATTTTTTGTAATGTGAATAAAGTTTCTCGGAGTGTTTAGCTAAGATAGTTTTCGCAGTCGGAATACAGTAAACAGTTTATTCGAAAATTCCATAACGTTAGTAAAAACAGAACCACTATGCCAGAAGCGTTGATCAATCAAGCACCCTAGTGGTGGCCAGTGTCACAAACACTTCAGGAGTTATCGACTCACCAAAGGCTGTCGAGCTATTGAGGTACCGTCCAGTTGCCAGGCAGAATGCATTCTATTACAAGGGGATGTTTTCATTCAGAGCGCATTCATCTTAATGGATAGAACAAGCCCTAAAAACTAGGTAAAAAAAATAAACTTGATTAGAACCAAAAGAGCAGAGCGAGCAGCAACGTGGTGCGGCGGTGAATGGGTGTGGCGAGGAGCGTGATCAACGAACCAGCAAATATATGAAACACGACTACCACATGACTATCTTTTGAAGTCATTTTAGAACACAAACCTCATTACGCATGGCTCGACTACTACTTTACCAGTGTTTTCACCAGCAACACAAATAACAGAGTGGCATAAGTCATTATGAAGCACTGATGTAAGAGGGGTGGGGCAGTTGCAGTAATAATTTATGTTTCGAAATAGTATTAGTTTGAAAACAACTTATTAGCTTACTTTTACTTCATTCTTACCCGAAAATGTTGTTCCTGAGATGAACAGGAAACACGACTTGTATATATATTTCGGATCGGGAGTATGGGGCTGGCTAAGAGATGGCGCCACAGAAGCAGCGAGCAGGATGCCAGCGCCACAGTGACTGCATTCACAAATACGAGAGGCTACTTAAAGGGCAGCGCACAGGTCTCTTCGTGCCTGACCATCGAGGCAACATCACTCCGCTATATCTCATTGTGTATTGTGAGACTGAGTCTAATAAACCGGATCCTTGTATCCGCTGTGTTCTCGTAATTACTTTCCACTGTCCGAGAGATATCCACAGCCTACCTTCGCTGATGAGCCATCTGCCTCGAACCGGGAACTCCATTCAACCCGCCCGATTCCTGCTCTTTCCCGGATGGATCCGACATATGTAAGCTCATTATAAAAATTGTAAATAATTTTTACACATAATTGTATGAAAGGATGATGAAGGTGAGATGCGTCACTTTCATTCTCTCTGGCTAGATTGTTAACTTCTACTACCTCCATATGGATAATCCTGTTTCATCTGACAGAAACAGATACCCTGTTGCTAGTTAGGGCTGTGGTCTACTCAGTTCAGAACATAACCAGCTGTCTGTGTCGCTTATATGTGGAGGCACATTACACAGCTTAACCATTGTTGTGGTACAAAAAAAGTTGTTTACAAATAATTATTGTAAGGAAAAACTATGTAAAGTATCTGTAACTTTTTAATTTCTTTTCCCTCAAATTCGACCACCAAGGACTACGTGGACAGAGGAAATCATGAAACGCGGAGATGGGGGGAGGGAGGGGGGGTCTGTCTGAAATCTAATCATGCCTGGTAGGCCGGCGTATCTATTAGATAAAAGTCCTGTGTTACCATCTGTCTGCGAAACGTGTAATTTTATGTGTTCTGTATGCCAAGTGTATTTTTTGTTTGTAAAATGTATAGTTTATGAGGCGTAGATTGCACAGAATCGCTAAGATGATTGTGTTAAATCGTCTAAAACCGCAATTAGAACGGCCGGTACGTGGGGGTTAGGGCTCGTACGTGGTACCATTGTATCTCCTCGATCCGCGCACTGAGCCACACGGGCGGGTATTTTCATTTATTATTACTATGGCTTACAGCTCATTCCGAGTTGATATCTCGTAGCGAACGGACGTGTTTATCGAGCGCTCAAGATAGAATAACAACCTTGGCTAACGTGTGACGGACTTGATTCAGGAAAGTTGGTACAGGAAACTACGCGCGGCAATAACCTACATCTAACTGCCCTCCTAGCTGTTAGGGAAATTTGTGTCTCAGGGACTATCCACTGGGTAGTATCCCGCGGGCGCTGAGGTTTAGGGTTGCTCTTGTCGCCGGGAATCCTAACGGTGACAACGAGGCACAAGAGCAACACCCCCACCATAGGCATGTCAGGGGTAAGGAGAGAAGAACAACCCGACGACGAAGAACAAAACAGTGAGGTGATGGAGGAAGAGACCGACCAGGATACTCAACTGACAACACAAGAACAGAACGAACAGTCAAATAGACAAGCATTTATATTTACTGGAAAACAGTTTAGTATAGGACAAGAAGGCGAAGTTCCGCAAGAAGGATTTAACTTTACAACAGTGTACGACAGAAGACGACGAGCACAAAATAAACAAAGAGAGGTACAGGAAATCCGACAAAACTCTCGAGAGAAGATGAAGTTGGACAACAGATTTGCAGTTCTATCAGACCACTCCGAAGAAAGCGATGGAGACCAAGAGGAGCACATGGATGATGCGTCACAATCAGGACAAGAAGAAGAAACAGAAGAACAAGGACCCCCACTTCCAAGGATACCACCAATTGTAACCTACCAAATAGGGAACTTCCTAGCACTAAACCAGAATATAAAAAGCTTCATTACAGGAGAACTCAAAGTGATCTTCCGCGGAGACAGCCTAAAGTACAATCTTGAGACCATGGAAGATTATGAGATGGTGAGAAGTTTCTTCTTGAGAGAGAAAATAAACTTCTATACTCACCAGACCCCAGTTGACAAAAATCTAAAGGTGGTAATCAAGGGGCTACCACCAACAACTCCAGAGGACATCATCAAAACTGAACTTGTTAATTATGGTTTCGACGTACAAATGGTACACCAATTTAAAAAGAGAGATCCAGATACAAGGGACCTAATTCCACTTTCTACCTATTTTGTAACCCTAAATCCCGGAGAAAAGTCCGAGGAAATATACCACATGAGAGGAATACTATACACTAGAGTAAGTGTGGAGAGTTACAAATCCAGATTGGGACCAAGTCAGTGCCATCGATGTCAGAGACTGGGGCACACGGCAAATTATTGTCAAATGCCCAGTCTATGTGTGAAATGCGCGGGACGGCACGCTACAAAAAATTGCAAAATGAGCCATCAGGAGAAGGCAAAATGTGTAAATTGTGAGGGGGATCACCCAGCCTCGTGGAAGGGATGCCAGGCATACCAGGCCCTTTTGAGACCAATCAAAGCGAAGGTCCAAAATGAGGACAAATCAAAGGACACAAGAAAGACAAGAAATCAGGAGAAAAAAAAATTTATCCGTGACAGCGACACAAAGCAGTCAGAAGACAAAAACAAAGGGAACGTGGAACTAGGAAGAAGCTATGCAGATAAGGTGAAAACAAACCAACAAAAAGAAAATTTGCAGAAGCACCGAGAAGAGAAAGGAAGAGGCAGAGGAAATCAAAGACAAAAAGAAAACACCTTTATGGAGGATCTCGGTGAAATGGAAGACATCCTTGGAAGCATGAGTTTTAAAAAGGCAATCTCCATCTTTATGACAACACTAAAAGAAATAAAAGAAGCCACAAGTGTCTGGGGCAAAATCATCGCAATAATCAAAGGATTAAGCAAAATGATAGATTAATGGCTAATAAGAAGGCGAAACTACTTGATACCAATGTATATATTTTCAACGCAAATGGTTTAAAAAGTAAGAAACAAGAAATCATTGACTTTTTAAAACGGAAGAAAGTGGACATGATGCTTATAACGGAAACACATCTAAAACCCACAGACAATTTCCGAATACCAAACATGAAAATTTACAGAAAGGACAGAGAGAGACAAAGGGGAGGGGGCACGGCAATCCTGATAAAATCAACCCTCACGCACCAACCAAAAACTTTGCCGGAACTTGAGAACATGGAAGCCAGTGCAGTGAGCATCAATGCAATAGATTGAGAAGTAACATTTATCGCCGCATACGTGAGCCCTCGGAAACAACTAACAGAGAATGACTTAAATAGTGCCATGTCAATATCTGAGAGGGTCATACAGGGTGGCGATCTAAATGCTAAACATCCGGCTTGGAATAGTAGAGTCACAAACGGAAAGGGTCAAAGATTAATAGAAATATCTGAAAGACTAAATTTAACAGTTATGGGCCCCGAGGAACCGACTTACATTCCTACCTCCGCAAGACAACAACCAGATGTACTGGATATAGTGATAGCAAAGAATATGAGACGAACTATAAATCTGTAAACCATAAATGACCTATCATCGGACCACAATCCAGTTTTGCTACAAATCAGGAAGTGGGCAAGCAGTCAAGAAAACCCGAAAATCCTTAAACAGACGGACTGGGATAGATTCACTAATTTAATTCAACAAAATATCTGTCCCACCATGGAATTAAATAATAAGCTGCAGATAGATAAAGCAATAAATACTCTAACAAAAATTATTAAAGAAGCAGAAAAACATGCTTCAGTCGTAATGGTAATGGAGACAAAAATGAAAGAACAAGGGTCAGCACTTATAGAAGAACTGAAGTACCTTAAGAACCAACACCGGAAGCGCTGGCAGAGATTTAGGGACCCAGCGGACAAAAGGGAAATGAACAGGTTCGCCAGGGAGATTAGGAAACGATTACAGGAAAGAAGAACCGAACAATGGGAGGACAAAATGTCCCGACTCACCCTCCAACACCGTGACGCATGGAGCCTAGTGCGAGCACTTAAAGAACCAAAACCAGGCAACCAAGCTATCATGGGTCCGAATGGAGCGGTCTTTGACTCAATGAGCCAGGCAGAAATTTTAGCAGACCATTTTGAAGCACAACATGCAACACCAGAAGTACAACTAACTATGGCCCAACAACGGGAAGAGGAAGAAACCAAGCAAATTGCCGAAAACATCAGGAAGTGTGAGGATCCAGTAAACCCTGAGCTAACGAGCCCAACAGAGATAAAAACAATCATCAGGCGACTTAGCAGCAACAAAGCACCAGGAGATGATAAAATCTCAAATATGCACCTTAAAAAACTGCCAAGAAAAGCAATAGTGTTAATAACAAGAATCATAAATAGCTGTATGCTACACTGCTACTTCCCAAAAAACTGTAAAACGGCCAAAATCATAGCCATCCCCAAAACAGGGAAAGCAAATACAGACCCAACCAATTATAGACCAATCAGCCTGCTCAGCAGTCTATCAAAAATCTATGAAAGGGTACTAAAAACAAGAATTACTCGACAACTTGAAGAAAATCATACAATACGACTGGAACAATTTGGATTTAAAGATAAATTATCGGCAACGCTACAACTATACAGAATGGCGAATTGATAAGCAAAGGTTTCAACACTTCCAAGTCAACAGCGGTGGTCTTCCTGGATATCCAGAAAGCATATGATAAAGTTTGGCACGATATGCTGTTAAGGAAGCTACAACAAGAGACACAGATAGATCAGTGCTACATACGAATAATAGCAGACTACCTTACAAATCGAACCTTTTACGTGTCAGTAAAATGACAGAGATCGACAAAACGACTAATGACAGCGGGAGTACCACAGGGATCAGTCATATCACCACCATGTTTTAAGGTCTACGTAAACAAATTCCCTGCAATTCCGGGAATCACCTTAGCTTAGTTCGCTGATGATACAGCTGCTATGTGTTCAGGACGTCAACTCAATGCAATAATTAATAAGATGCAGAGACAACTGCAAGAAGTAGAGAAATGGTGCACAACAAATAAAGTGTGCATCAACGCCAACAAGAGCGCGGCAGTATTCTTTACAAAAAAAAGAAGGAAACCGGACACACAATTACAACTCGCAGGACATGTAATCCCCTGAAAAGAAAAACACAAATACCTAGGAGTGATATTAGATTCCAAACTCCTGTACAACCACCACATCAAGGACAAATGCCAAAAATCCCTAGGTATTATAATGAACCTATACCCGATTCTGTACAGTAAGGAACTGTCATTAGAAACAAAAATACGCCTATACAAAACCATAATTCGACCAACCATGCTCTATGGATGTGAAGTATGGGGAACGGCAAGTAAAGTCCACATACAGAAAATACAAATAATACAAAATAGAAGCCTACGTATAATATTAAAGGCAAATAGATATACAAGAATAGACGATCTCCACGATTGGAAAAATTTACCAAGGATACATACGGCTATTTTCCAACAAACTGAAAGATTCCACGAAAATATGACCAGAACAAGGCAGTCAGTAGAAAACTTAAGAGACGTTGGGAACTACAAACCAAAGAGATGGCATAAGTATAAAGTCCCACTAAGCATACTTTACCAACCAGAATAAGACAATAAAATAAAATTATACCTAACCACAGATCGTGTCCAGTATATACAACAAGGAGGTTTTCCCCCTGATAAGGGTTTTACCCTCCAAAGTGCACACCACAAAAAGAGAGAACAAATACAACTTAACACAAGCAGAGCTACCAAAGGTAGCGGGGCTTGCAGAAAGACACAATGTGACACAAAAAAAAAGGCTTACAGCTCTTTAACAACCACGATAGGGCAGTTGTAGGATTGTCGACAGTGAGCGGGTAATGTACAGGCGAAGCCTATATAAGGAAAACATGCAAAACCGAAATACGATTGGCCAGATCAGGAATAAAATCCTGGTTCTCGTGAATAATAGGTTATCTATATTGTAGGCTCACCTAGCAGGTATTTGTGATTTGAAACCTTATTTCTTAAAAGAATACAGTTCACTTTCATTTTCAGGCAGGCAACAAAAATTGTTACGTTGACCACTGTTCAAGACTCCCGTCTTAATTCATTTCAATACAAGAAATGAGTTCCTAACAAACGTTGTAAACACAAACTGTTGAGACTAACACTTCGTTCAAAATCAAGAACTTCAGTAAGATTAAAAGCTGTTTGATATCAACGCACTACTAATCTAAATTCCATTAAGGCCAAAATGTCTAAAAATTATGATTTTGTTTAAATTTCTAAATGATTCTGTGCAGACGTCCTGTAATATTTGTGATTCAATTACGTTTAGTATTAGTTAGAGGTCTCTGATCCTATCCAACTGCTGGCTTAAAGTATACTTTTTAGTACTATATTTTTTTTTACTCTTACCGTATGTTGTCAGGTCAGCAAAAAACATGAATAAAGCTTGTTACGTTGGTCTGATTTCTGAGTAATGTAAAAGCCTCAGAATTGTAAACCTAAGAAAAGTCTGGAATATTAAAAAATAAGATTTTTTTAAAAATTGGTGTATAAAGGCAGGAATATTAAATTTTTAGCCTTTGACGATGTAAAACACCGTGATAGCTATATTAATTAACACCAGCGGAAAAAACTGTTTCTCTTATGATGCTTTTATATTCTAATTCATGTATTACTTCAGATTCTCATTTGACGCGCTCATTTGAAACAGTTCGTCCCGAATTATCTGAGTAATCCGCCTATCACGATTGGCTCGCTGTAGTAATACTCCAAACTTGGCAGCTACTCATTAACTCCAAGGCTGCCTGCTGATTGAACCCTGTACGTCATAATGGACGCAGCACTATCACGATGGGCGTCAAAAGTCACGTCTCAACTTCTTTGTTGCAAATCGGTCGTATACTAAGCATCTGAAAGGGAATAAGTGTCTCCCTGCATTAGGGGCACAAGACGCCTAGGGCTTTATGCCATGTCGATGTCGAGGTCATTAGAGACGGTAAAGGATTGGCGGCAAGGATTGGGAAGGAATTTTCCCATGGCCTTTTAAAGGAACCATTCCGTATTCGCCTGGCGTGTCTAAGGGAAACGGTGGAAAACCAGAAATCTGTATAAGAATTCGAATCCGTGACTTCTCTAACACCTGGCTAGAAGGAGGTAGACCGTTTGCCATGTGCTACATACCACAAAGGTTTGCTCCTGAAAGTATGAAGGTTAACAGTTATGCAAGAAATCACATGTGGAGATAAATTGGCTGGTTGAGAATTCTCTATGGAAATGTTACAGTAAAACGAGATATTCTTGAATATCATAATCTTCAAAGATGAGTCAAATTTCGGGTAAGTGGAAATATGAGCATCCACAACTACAGAATTTAGGCCAGCGAGATACTACTTCACACCCTAGAACACATTTATGACAGCACAAAAGTGAATGGAACGGTGGAACAGAAGAAATCTGTGTCTGGATTCAAACCCGTGTCTTCTTGGGTACCTGGTTCGGAAGAGATAGACTGTTTACCAGGTGCTATAAATTGCAAACGTTTGCCCCTGAAACTTTATATGTTATCAGTGACGCAAGAAATCATTGATGGAGACAAGGTAGCTAGCAGACATTTCTCTATGGAAATGTTAACTCGGATTGAGGAAGATGAAACATTGTTGGATATAGTATTCTTCAACGATAGCTTAACATTTCATGTCAATGGAAATATCCACAACTGCAGAATTTATTGCAACGAGAAACCACATTAGACCATGGAACACGTTTATGACAGCACAAAGGTGAATGCAGTTTGTGTTCTTACCAGATCTTAGGTGTGTGAAGCAACATCTGGTTAAACTTGAAAATTTGTTATTCCACGGTTAAAAGAAGATGAACAAGATGTACACCTATACTACTAGCAGACGTGTGTACCACATTACATTAGCTGTTTCTCCGGTTGCTGGATTGGTCCAGCGGGATCAATATGATCGACATTTTGCTCCCCAATTCTCCCCGCTTTCCAATTTTGTTTATAGTGTATCATTAAAGATCAGATGCATGTTCCGCCTTTACTTTAAAAATCCTGAGCTCGGAAATAGAAACTATGTAACTGTTGTAGAAATGGCAGCCACTGCATAGAATTTGGCAAGAAAGGAATTTCCGGTGTGATGTCTGTCGCATCACCAACAGATGTTACATCGAAACAAAATGAGACTTTTATAAAACATGAGTTTTTTAACTATAAAATGGCACTTTAACCAATTCTGTAGGTTAAATTAATACATAATGTTTGCTTTAAAAATTGTAAAGTTCTATAGCGTTCTGGCCTCGCATTCGGGAGGACGGCGGTTCGAATCCCCGTCCGGGCATCCAGATTTGGGTTTTCCATGGTTTCCCTAATCACTCCAGGCAAATGCCGGGATGCTTTCTTTCAAAAAGCCATGGCCGAATTCCTTCCCATTCCTGGCCCCCCATCCTTTCACGTCTCTAAAGACCTCGCTGTTAAAGAGACGCTAAGCAGTTAAAAAAAATGTAAAGTTCTATTTCTAGCACCGTTTAAACTATGGAATTATTTTGCCCATCTATTCAGCAAAGATTCTTATGTACTCCTCAACAGTGAGCCGTGCTCGGCTCTTGTGGTATCTTTGCCTTCTCTTCTCTTCCGCTCGCGATTGTTTCCTCTTTCGTGTTTCCCCCGCTAGAGAGCGCTGTGGCGCCTGGCGATAGCGGGTATATATTTGGGGACACGGATCCGAGCAGGGAGTTAGCAGTTAGTCTGAGTCGGAGTTAGTCTGAGTGAGTTAGTTAGTTAGGTAGTCTGGGCAGTTAGTCTGAGGCATTTAGTCTGTGCAGTTAGTCTGAGGCAGTTAGTCTGAGTGAGTTAGTTAGTTAGTTAGTCGCAGTCAGTCGGGAAAGAGTACTTCCCTGTGTCGCCGTGACGCCGGAAGCCCGGTGGGGTTGGCGGGTCCGCGGTTGGACCGGGCGGCCAGGGAGGCTGTCAGTCGGTTGGGGGCAGGCAGTCGGTGTTCCACTAGTACTTCCCGGAGTGGCAGCGGGGCTGGAGAATGGAGTTGGTCAGTCTGCCAGCCAGTCAGTCAGTCGGGAAAGAGTACTTCCCTGTGTCGCCGTGATGCCGGAAGCCCGGTGGGGTTGGCGGGTCCGCGGTTGGACCGGGCGGCCAGGGAGGCTGTCAGTCTGTTGGGGGCAGGCAGTCGGTGTTCCACTAGTACTTCCCGGAGTGGCAGCGGGGCTGGAGAATGGAGTCGGACAGTCAGCCAGTCAGTGAGTTGAAGGCACGCGGTCGGCATCCCGCCAATGTTTCCGGAGTGATAGCGTTGCGGGGCTAAGGAGGAAGCAGTCAGTGCGGCCGAGCTTCGACCACCTGCAGAGAGGGAGTTCTCCGACACTCTTCACCGAGAGTGCTGTGGGTACTGGAGGTAGTGGCCGTCACTGCAACCACAAGTGTTGCCTTCCGCCTCGTCGTTAGCGGTCTGCCTCAGCCATAAATTGTGCTTGGTCCTACTGGCAGAGTGTTAGATGCTAGTAGATGGGAACGAGCTGGTCTTGTTATTTCTGTCATTGATCTATGTGGAATTGTCGGTAATTACAAGATTATTCATACGTTAATCTACAAGATTGAGGCCAGCTTTATTTGACATTTTATTAGTCATTTTCTCTGTTAATTGCTACTACCAGTGTGTCGCCTTCTACCTCGTCGTTATCAGTGTGGCTCAAGTATAAAATTGTATTTGGCTAGTAGATTGTTAAGAGCCAGTCTGGTTATTTTTATAATTTGGTATAAATAGGATTATTTGTAATTATAAGGGTTATTCAAGGTATAAGTTGCAAGACCAAGGTTTGGTCCATAACATTATATCATTTTGTGATAACAAGATTCTTCATATCTTCGTTTGCAAGACCAGGATTGGTGGTATTTGATATTATAGTTGTAACATTTTCTGTAAGTGTCAGAATTATCTTTAATAATTGTAATAAACCAATGTTTAAACAAGGCTTGAACTTCTAACCATGTTCCCACACACTTCCCACTGTATCCTTGTGGACAAGTACTGTCTGTTAGTAGTAGTAGCGCACGCCTCAAATGGTAGCAGAGCGTGGTTACATTGGGTAGTTTCAAGCCTTGTTGTTGTTGTTTGTCATACTCGTGCATTCCTTTCTGATTCACTATGGAAGACACACGCTTTGTAGGGTAGAGTTATCTTAAGAAAGAGCAGCTACAGTATGAGCTTAAAATTAGGGGAAGTCTGATTAGTCACGTGCTAATAATTACCAGGTTACAGGCAAGTGTTCTAGTTGTGGCAATGCCGAACATTTCGTTAAACTGTGCCGAGTGCCCTCGTCCGCAACGATCTGATAGCGAACGAAGTGAGTTCAGCGGACAAGTTCCGCTGGTAATTTTTATTGGTGTTGTAGTGTTCTCTTGTGTTTCTGGTCTGCATTTGGTCGGGTTAGGTCCGTTGGTCGGGCGTCGACCAGGTGGCCGTTTGTCTTGTTGAGTGGTGGGCCGTTTGCCGCTGGAAGGTTTTCATCGCCATGTTGTGCTTCCTGGGAGTTTCATCTGCCTGTCTTTGTGCCGGCATCAACTATGAACCTGTTTGTGCCCTCATTGGCTCGGGGAGTTCTCCCTCCCTTGTCGATCGTAATTGGTGTTTGGAGTCTCGTGGCGTCTGTCGCTTGCCCGGGCTCAGACACCCCGCGCATGGATGTAGTACTATGTTGCCTCTCGTGGGAGTGTGTCGAGTATGGGGGAGTGTGTAATTATACCTGGGCTCCTAATCTGGTTGTGGCTGTGGTCCTAGCATCTGTCGCTTGCCCGTACTCAAACCCCCCACGCAGGGAAGTCGTTCGGTGTTGCCTCTCGTGGGAGTGTGTTGAGTTTGGGTGAGAGTAATCTGTTGGTCCAAAATCCCAATTCAAAATTTTTTTATGAGGGTGTATCTCTCTCAAGATAAGTGCAAGGTAAAACCTTGATTTCTTGGTTCCCCTGGTTTTGGCTTTGGTGGGGGAGGTTGAGCCGTGCTCGGCTCTTGTGGTATCTTTGCCTTGCCTTCTCTTCTCTTCCGCTCGCGATTGTTTCCTCTTTCGTGTTTCCTCCCGCTAGAGAGCGCTGTGGCGCCTGGCAATAGCGGGTATATATGTGGGTATACGGATCCGAGCAGGGATTTAGCAGTTAGTCTGAGTCGGAGTTAGTCTGAGTGACTTAGTTAGTTAGTTAGTCTGGGCAGTTAGTCTGAGGCAGTTAGTCTGTGCAGTTAGTCTGAGGCAGTTAGTCTGAGGCAGTTAGTCTGAGTGAGTTAGTTAGTTAGTTAGTCGCAGTCAGTCGGGAAAGAGTACTTCCCTGTGTCGCAGTGACGCCGGAAGCCCGGTGGGGTTGGCGGGTCCGCGGTTGGACCGGGCGGCCAGGGAGGCTGTCAGTCGGTTGGGGGCAGGCAGTCGGTGTTCCACTAGTACTTCCCGGAGTGGCAGCGGGGCTGGAGAATGGAGTCGGACAGTCAGCCAGTCATTGAGTTGAAGGCACGCGGTCGGCATCCCGCCAATATTTTCCGGAGTGATAGCGTTGCGGGACTAAGGAGGAAGCATTCAGTGCGGCCGAGCTTCGACCACCTGCAGAGATGGAGTTCTCCGACACTCTTCACCGAGAGTGCTGTGGGTACTGGAGGTAGTGGCCGTCAACTGCAACCACAAGTGTTGCCTTCCGCTTCGTCGTTAGTGGTCTGCGTCAGCCATAAATTGTGCTTGGTCTTACTGGCAGAGTGTTAGATGCTAGTAGATGGGAACGAGCTGGTCTTGTTATTTCTGTCATTGATCTATGTGGAATTGTCGGTGATTACAGGATTATTCATACGTTAATCTACAAGATTGAGGCCAGCTTTATTTGACATTATATTAGTCATTTTCTCTGTTAATTGCTACTACCAGTGTGTCGCCTTCTACCTCGTCGTTATCAGTGTGGCTCAAGTATAAAATTGTAGTTGGCTAGTAGATTGTTAAGAGCCAGTCTGGTTATTTTTATAATTTGGTATAAATAGGATTATTTGTAATTATAAGGGTTATTCAAGGTATAAGTTGCAAGACCAAGGTTTGGTCCATAACGTTATATCATTTTGTGATAACAAGATTATTCATATCTTCGTTTGCAAGACCAGGATTGGTGGTATTTGAAATTATAGTTGTAACATTCTCTGTAAGTGTCAGCATTATCTTTAATAATTGTAATAAACCAATGTTTAAACAAGGCTTGAACTTCTAACCATGTTCCCACACACTTCCCACTGTTTCCTTGTGGATAATTATTGTCTGTTAGTAGTAGTACCAAAACGCCTCAAACAGTTACAGCATTACATTTCGATTACACTGATGTGTTTATTTCTGGCTACCGCAGGATAGTTAAATCCTGATGGTTACTCATAAACTTCTATTTTACATACAGTTTTTATGAAAAACTGGCATGTAACGGTTATTTCGACTCATTACATTATTTTGGTTTTAAAGACAAGTTGCGATGCCGATATGTATGTGAATAGTTAACACATAACAATTTAATATTATTTTAATGAAAAATATTCCTAAGAACGAAAGAATAATGTAAGGAAAATATTTTTTTCGGATGTGTTGTGATGTAGTAACGCACACCGATTTCAGTTAGACACGGGGATTGTTCACCCTGACTGTGGTTACCATTACAATGGACGGCGAGTTGTCACTGTGAATCTCGTCTACTTCATCATCACCATCATGTTACTGATTAATTCAAAATAATAAACGGATAAATATCTCCCCAAGGCAAAAGATTTTTTTCTTTTTTTATTAATTGCTAGCCGGAGTTACGTCGTTTCGCTCGAAAAAAAGCAGCCAATCCTCATCAAATATGACTTTAAAACAAATGAACCTTTAAATACAGAAATTACAAAGCTAAACTAAATCACCATTTTCTGAATGCAGCTATATTGAATTTAGCAAATCAAAACTATGTTTATTTTTGATTCAAGTTTTATTTCGTACTTAATTAAAGTATTCTATAACAATATTTGTCATATTGTTATTTGGTATATATAAATGCTCTTACAGGAGAGTGCAAGAGGATAATGGACAGCAGAAACTTACCGATCCACCAAGATATTGAGGATGCCGACATCAACAGACATCGCTCTAGAAAAGCGCCAATAAAATCGGCAAGGGATGCTACACGTGAAGATTTCAACAGCACCGAAACTTGGATCCAGGAGTGGACGGTTCACCAAAATAATAGCATTCCTTGTATTACACAAAAGCCACCAGATTTTGACTTGCCACGTAAAACTTAGTCCACACTCAACAGGATCAGAACTCAGCACGACAGATGCGCACATGCCCTGCACAAGTGGGGCTAGCAACCATCCCCCTTATGCGAATGCGGAGAGATTCAGAGTATTGGTCATATTGTCCAATAAGGTCTTACAATGGTGATCCTGTGGACTTCCTGCTGGCAATTCAGCAATCGATAGACTATATTAATAAACTAGATGTATGTCTGTAATCTTGTACAGTTGAAGTATGTATATTTTATTCCAATGTATCTTAAGAGTGTCTAAATTGCTATACGATAAAATGCAAATTGGTAAATATATATATAAATTCCTTCGATTTTCCACTCTACAGCAAGCTACATATAACTGATCGTGAGAAAAGCATGATTCTCTAAAATTAATACTACAGTGTATTAACGTTTCTCCTTGTGCTTTATTTATAATGATACTAAATGGTAATATTACTGCAAATTACAGTCTTTTGAATTGAAACGTAGTTCTGTATATATTAGTGAAATCCTTAAAATAAATACAGATGTTCCTTTGGCTTTTTCTGACTTTATTTTTGCTTCAATTAAATTGTTTGATAACAGTTTCCAGGTCATTCTTATTGTATTACATAATCCTGTTTAATCTAAGTATCTCAACAAAATAATTGGTGATCTTATTTTTAATCTTAAACAATGTATTGCAATAATTCATCAACATTATACCATTTCTTTCTCAACATATATGATTTCAGAACATCACTTCCATATCTTTGTGGCACTTGCATTTACTGTTCAACCATAGTTTAATTACTTACTGCTAAGCAATTATCTTCCAAACAAATAGTTGCTTAGTTAAATATCTTTCATTGATATTTAATCCAGCATAAATTTTTCGTACTTGATTCAATATATCATCGCTCATATTTTATATGATTTGTTTGGGTTCGATGGACTACATGATGTCAGTATTATTGCAAATACATCTCTTGCTTGTTATGCGGTTGCTGTCAATGTAGCTTCTCCAAGTGCGAACTCCCAATGGTTTCCTGTAATCTTGAACGCTGACAAGCTTCTGTGTGCGTTTCAAATATAAATCAATCGATTTTTTTTTTAATTTTTGAAACTTGTTGGTCCACGAGTTTCATATAGCTACATTCAGCAGCTTTTGGATGCACCAGATATATTTTTCACAATTCGTCACTTTTGAAGATTCCTTACTGACCTTCGACTGGAGCTGCTTGTTTTATTCGTTGAAAGACTCGCTTTTTGTATTCAATTTGTAATATGATGAAATAGCTGAATATAGCAACGATATTGCAGATAGATCACTTTTGACAATGTTTGATAATGCAGCAAACATCGTATTTACAGTTGGTTCACTGCCTAATCTCAGTTTATCTTATAAAATACTCTCTTTGTCCATTTTTTAAATGCACTCTCAATTGAAAAACTGCTGGTCCTAGATCATGTGTTGGGAAACCCAAATATTCGCCAATCTGCTACATTACTTTTAATATAGCAGCCATTTGATACGGAAGTATTTAATCTTTCGGATTATGTTCTCTGTTTTCTCTGGTTGTTGGGAATACAGCCATATTACTGCCTTTGTCACAATATCTCTGGTTGTGGTATCGTTTGACTGTGTGTTGACAGCTGCTCACAAAACAGCGATTTTGCATCATCAGCTAAGTCTTTGTAGACTTAATTACTTTAAAAACTTTAAATATCATCTAAACTCTTACGATTATTGTTAGCGAGAATAATTATCTAAGATTACTCAATAAATAACAGTTTTTAAATTTCGGGTCATTGTTGCTAAGGTCGCTTTGCTAGTTATTGCACGTTTCACTTAATTAAATTTAGCATAAGCTTTAATACTATAACATAGGTAAACGTAGTGGTTTAAGTTATTTTAGTGTTCAATTCTTATATACCGTAAAAATTCAAAGCACTAGTTCGAAATTCGATTGTTAAGGTTTTTGTATCGTTCTATATTAAGACCTATTCGGTTTAAAATAACACAGTTTGTTAATTAATTAGTTCTGGAATAGTAATAAAACAACTAGAAGTTATACATAACAAACATAAGTATTCATATATAGCATCCATTTGTTTACAATAGATTAATAAAATATCGATATTTTAAGTTCCACTACCGATATCGCAATCGAGTTTACAACAACAAAAACGTACGTTCTAGTAATTAACCTGTTTTGTGTGAAATATAATTGTGTTTAATTGTCATATAATACAAATAGAAACTTCCTAGCCTTATTTTATAAAAAATAAAAACTTTCATAAGTAACTAATTAGTTGTTATCCACATCAGCTCTAAATAGTATCGGCTCTTCATAATAAGTTCGTTCTGAAATTCATAAGCTTAAGTTCATTGGTTCTTAAGGAGTTTTGTTACCTAGTTATTATTCATAAAACTTCAATTTTATATATATATATAAATTCAACAGTTTAGTCGAGTATAGCGCCAATAATATTTAATAAAAAACGTTAAAAATATAGTATAGGCTAAACTTTATTAGACTACTTTATAAAATAAATTTAAGGTTTGTTTAGAAGGCGTTTGAAGTATTTGGGAAAATCATGACTGGAAACTGTGGCGCCTGCCGTAGGTACGTTGCGAAGGGGATGGGTTGTAGTTGGTGTAAGAAGTGGTTTCACTGGGCATGTGGGGAAGAGGAATCTGGGGAAATAAATGAGGCTCTCCCATGGTTTTGTTCACTTTGTCTTAGGGATGATAGGATTTGGGAGATGGGCGAAACGATTAGGGAGTTGCGTGAAAGGATCAGGGTTCTTGAGGCTCGTCCTGTGGAGGCTCGTCCTGTGGAGGCTCAGACTCTGCAGTCGTGGCCTGTGGTGGCCTCGCCTATGGAGGTTCAGCCTGTGGGGGCTCAGCCTGTGGAGGCTCAACCTGTGGAAGTCCGGCCTGTGGAGGCTCAGACTGCACAGGCACAACCTGTGGGGGCTGAGCTTGTCGAGGCTCAAGCTGTAGAGGCAGAAAGTAGAGATAGTGGGTTGGAGGAAGTTGAGAAGGATGGGTGGGAGCTGGTAACAGGTCGTAGGAGAAATATAGTTAACAGGATGAAGAAGCCAGACACTTCAGTAATTGTGGGGAAAAATAGGTTTGACCTGTTGCCAGAGTCAGGAGGAGAAGAGCCTCATGTAGATGTAGGAGTAGGTAAGATGCAGCAGGCCTTTAGGAATAAGGACGTACAAGGCAAGAATAGGAAGAAAAGGGTTCTGCTGCTAGGTAGTAGCCATGGGAGAGGTGTAGGCCCTCTTCTGCAGGATCAGTTAGGTACAGGTTACCAGGTCACAAGTTTTTTCAAACCTAGTGCAACATTAGGTCAGGTAATAGAGGATATAGGTTCACTTTGTAGGAGTTTCACTAAGGACGATAGAGTAGTGATAGTGGGAGGGGCGGGGAATAGTATTGATAGAAACGCGAGTTATAGTATAGAGAGTGACCTGAGGAAGGTGGTGAAGGAGGCACAGGCATACCAGGGTGGAGCTCATGCAGGTCCTAAGACGCCATGACCGGCCACAATTGAACTCCGCTGTGAGGCGTGTAAATGTGGAAACGGAAGTGCTACTTGGGAAAGGCATTAGTTCCGTGTTGGGGGTTGTGCCTGTAAACACCATAGGTAGGTGGGGTTTCACTAGGCACGGCCTACACCTAAATAGAAGGGGGAAGGGAGTACTTTCTGAGTTGTTAGCTAAAGCAGTGAGGGAGCCCATTTCCAGTGATGATGGGGTACAGGACTGTGCCTTTTTTAGGTTAGGGGCTGCTGGTGAAGGGATGGAAATAGATGATCAAAGTGATACTGATTGTAGATCCACGACGAGAATGATCATAGATGTTAAAGAAATAAATGAAGTTACTGAAACAATAACTGGCTTGGGGTAAATCTGGGAAAGAGGATATAAATGCTGAAAATATAAAGCCGGTAATAAGGGTGTTAATGGTAAACTGTAGAAGTATAATGAACAAAGTAATCGAATTTGCAAACTTAATAGAGATACACGAACCACAAATAATAATTGGGGTAGAGAGTTGGTTAAAAGAAGATAGTACTAGGACAGTGAGGTTTTTCCTGATGGTTACAGAGTGTACCGCAGAGATAGAGGAGCAATTGGTGGAGGAGTCTTCATACTAGTTAGCAAAAACTACCACAGGTTCACTGACATTCATAGATCAAGACCATGAGTTACTTGGGGTAGATTTCTGGGGTAATAGAAAAGAAAAAATCAGGGTGTTGGCTGCTTACCGCAGTGGAAGAATGACAGATGAAGATGAGGCTCTTGGGGAGAAATTAAATTCTTACTCAGATTTCAGAGGTGAGAATAGAATGGTCATTATTGGTGGGGATTTAAATTTACCAGGTGTAAACTGGGAAGGAAATAAGATTAATAACACACGGGAACAAAGATTTGCAAATACCTTAATAAGGGAAGGAGGATTTACACAAGTGGTAGAGCAAAACACTAGGGGGCAAAATATTTTGGATATATTCCTAATAAAGCCCGATGATAACCTCGTGGGGTGTCAAGTAACGGAAGGAATAAGTGATCATGACGCAGTTCTGATGGATATTAGAGGATTCAGTGAACCAGCAGCCAAAACTGAAGGGGGAAATAGGTACAATTATAAAAAGGCACAGATTTCAAATTTGAAGAGATATTTCAGAGAACAATTTCAGCAAATGGAAGGAAGGCACAAGTACAGTAGAGTCAAGGTGGGAAGAGTTCAAGGAGATAATAAGAAAGGGGGAAGAAAAATTCATTCCAAAGCAGAATATAAAGAGAAGTAGAGAACCTGTGTACTATAATAGGGAAGTGAGAAGGTTAAAGAGGTTGGTACGAAGAGAACATAACAGAGTTAAGAGACAGCAGGGTAGTAGGGAATATTTGAAACAACTAAACAAGGACTTAATAACAGCAAAGAAAGTGGCTAAAGATGGGTTTATGAAGAGTATTGTCAGTGCAGGAGGACCACTGACTGATGCATCTAGAAATTTCTATGGCTATATCAGGAAACTGAGGGGAAGGGAGGGTGTAGAGATGCTCATAGATAAGGATGGAGAAGTAGTTACTGAGGATTTGAAAAAGGCAGAGATTTTAAGTAACTGGTTTCAGTGAAAGCATTAGGGACAATGAATCAGAAACAGGAGGGTCTAATTCGGAGAACGAGCTTAACAATACAATTAGAAATGAAGATACGTAAAAAATTTGAAATTCATCCTGAAGAAATCATGAAGGAAATAAGGAAGCTGAAAACACATAAGGGGGCTGGTGCAGATAATATTACTACAGATATCTTAAAGATAGCCGGGATGTGACATTGTACCTTATCTTGAAATATTATTTAAATTGAGTCTGGATACTTGCTGCTTACCACAAGACTGGAAAAGTGCGATAGTAGTACCGGTACATAAAGGAGGGGTGAGAAATAGAGTCGAAAATTACAGGCCAATCAGTTTGACTTCAGTGGTAGGTAAATTAATGGAAAGATTGATATGCAACCACATCAGAAAATATGTGAGGAACTGTAAGTGGTTTTCAAGTAGGCAACATGGGTTCAGGCAAGGATATTCATGTGAATCTCAGTTGGTGGGATATATGCAAGATATTTCAGATGAAATGGACAAGGGAGGCCAAATTGATAGTGTAGCACTAGATCTTTCAAAGGCGTTTGACAGAGTAAGCCACAAAATGGTAGTAAATAAGGTAAAAACTATTGGAGTGGATGAGAAAGTGATTTCCTGGGTATAAGAATTTTTAAAAGGTAGAAAACAGAAAGTTAGGGTAGGAAATGCGGTATCAAAGGAAGTAGAAGTAAAAATGGGAGTGCCGCAGGGTAGCGTATTGGGACCATTGCTATTCATTATTCTAATGAATAATTGTGTTGATTGTTTACTATCTGAAATTAGATTGTTTGCAGATGACATAATGCTGTATAAAAGGATCAAAACGATAGAGGACTGTAAACAGTTGCAGGGTGATCTGGACAGGATATCTAGTTGGGTTGGTAAACATGGGATGAAGATAAATGCAAAGAAGAGTCAGCTAATTAGATACACAAATAAAAAACAAAAGGTTAATTATGAATATAAGGTGGGGAAAGAATTGCTTGCTGAAGACTTGAAATGTAAATATCTTGGCATTACATTTGATAACAAGCTTAACTGGGCAGGACACATTGGACAGGTGGTAGGAAAAGGTTTCAAAGTTCTGCACTTGTTGGAGAGAGTGATGAGGGGATGCACGAGAGAAGTAAAGGAATTGGGTTACAAAACTTTGGTCAGACCATTGCTCGAATATGGTAGTGTAGTATGGGACCCACATTTTGAGTATCAAATACAGGAGTTGGAGAAGGTGCAAAGAAGGGCTGCTAGATTTGTTTCTGGAAATTATCGCTAGAATGCAATCAGTGACAGATATGATAAAGGAGCTAGGAATGGGATTCATTGCAAGACAGGAGGAGGATGAGGAGGGTAATGGGAAGTGTACAGGGCGTATACTGGCGATGAGGCATGGAAAGATATTGCAGTAGGTATGAAAAGTAGTTCATGGAAGGGAAAAGATGACCATGACCACAAGCTGGCACTCGATTTCAGGCACAAGGGTGTGGGAAGATTTTCTTTTTTAGGTAAGGGTGTCAGAGATTGGAATGAGTTACCAAGGGGAATGACTGAATAACCTACCGAAAACGTTAAAAGAATTTAAAGTTAAAGTTTGTAGAGGGCAAATGTAGGTGAGTGTAGGATAGGGGGAAGTTGGGTGTGCTAGGGAAATTGCCACCGGAGCGTGTGCTCCATTGCAATTAAATTAAATTAAATTAAAATATTTGCACACACATCTGATTTCACTGAATTGCAGTACTCCATATTTATGTGTGCTTGAAACAGTTTTGAGAGAAATAGATTGTATTGCACCCCCACACCCCATTGATTATCTACTTTTGTCTCTTGGTTAACTCGCATTCGTATTATGAAAGCGAAACAATCATTTTCCTATACTTATGATATCCATATTCTCCCGTGTCTCATTTAAAAACGTTCTTGGATATTTCTCTGTACACTTGTCTTCGCTCTTATACGGTGAATTCGTATTTAATCTTCCACGTGGACAATGAATTATGTTTTTTACTTTTATACTGTATAATTCAGGATCCTCTTCTTTTTTCGGAAATTCAGTTCATCCTCATTTATGTCATTCAATTGTACACATCCAGGATCTAACGGTTCCAAAAATATGATACTGTTCGGTGAGAACCATGAATTTCATTTGTTTCTACCGAGAAATTCGAGATATTATGTTATGACAGTACATGGGTGCTTTTAAATAAATTATATCTTCATTGACCTTCGGCCAAGACCAGTTGCAAGTGAATATTTTTAATAAATCATGGTGACCACGTTTTCTTACATAAGCCATAGCATCTTGTGTGTACGCGCGTGTGTCGTAAACTTCCTATGTAAAAATCACAAGACTTCCAATGTCATCAACGCTGCCGTCATTCATAACCGCGTCTCTCAAACGAATGTACTCTTCTTTAAGAACTTTCTTTTTGCTCTGCTGTATAAATATCATTCGTTTTTCCTCTGTTTTTGGATACATATTAACAAAAAAAATGTTGAAATTGGTAATATGATTTTCTGATCATTATGCGATACGCATAAAATTCCTTCGAAGTTACTTTTCTATGTTTTCTGCACCTATAATTGGGTTCACTTGTTTTTAATTGAAATGATATCCGTTATCTCCTCTTATAAAAATTAACGCATACTGAATGGCATCGTAAGAACGATGTATAACTTCTCTTCTTCCTTTAATAATTGTATCACAACTTGTGTACTCACTGTTCTAATTTACTGTTGCAATTTCACTGACTTGAAGTGCATTGAGTGAATGATCGTGTTCTACAAACTGCACCTTTCAGATTTTTTTGTTGAGGATCCTACATATTTTCTTCAGCGTTTACGACAATATTGCAGTTTTTCGCTGATGCATTAAATCTATTGTGAGGGGTTTCTTTGTTGTTAACTGTCATGTCCCTGGGATTCTCCATGTTGTGTGCCAAATCAATTAAGTAATTCGGTCAACATTTCCTTGTGATAATACCAGCGTGAATCTTATTTATTGGATATGATACTAACGGTAATTCTCACTGATAAGAACTTTATCTTTATATTCCATTTCATCCATATACACATACTATCACCCAAGTGTATGCAGTATTATACACCGATCGTGGTGGTGTAACGGCTAGCGTTCTGACCTCGCATTCGGGAGGACGGCGGTTCGAATCCCCGTCTGCTCATCCAGATTTGGGTTTTCCATGGTTTCCCAAATCACTCTATGCAAATGCCGGGATGCTTCCCCAGTAGATGTAATACCTGTTTTCAAGCCTGAAACCGGGAACCATAAATAGTTTCATCACACCAAATTGATTACATTTACCATCAACATGTCTCTCCCACACCGCAACCCTTTCTTTCCTCCAAAAGGCCATGACCGAATTCCTTCCCATTCCTTGCCCCCCATCCTTTCCCGTCTCTAAACACCTCGCTGTTAGCGGGACGTTAAGCAGATAAAAAAAGTATGATACACTATATAAGACTGGAGATTATCTCGGCGTTGCAAATGAATAAAATGTTCTCGGGTAACTAGCCAAGTTAGTCCATCGTTTAACCACAACGTTTCGGCGGTCTCAAGCTCTGCCGCCATTGTCGAGGACACTTGACAATGGCGGCAAAAATTGTGACCGCCGAAACGTCGTGGTTAAAGGATGGACTAACTCGGCTAGTTATGCGAGAACATTTTATTCAGTATGATACACTGTTTCACCACCACAATACATGTGACAGTATATGTGACTTCTTGCTACCACCCCAAACAGCGTAATGGCTTTAGCACTGAAAAAATTTATTCTTACGTGAACTGAGCAAAATACTTTGCTCGTGGTACGTCAGGTGCAAAATTATACATAGTTTACGTTGATCGTATATATTCATTTACATAACACTATTTGAAGATTATCTTCATCCTGTGATGAGGGTATCATATACAAAACGATTCGTTGGGATCTGTTACCCATTTATTTGATACTGTTTTGTTATTTTGTTTTGTAAACATGTATTCAGTAACACTGTTCAAATTCTTTTGGAGACAAGAAGTACTGAGGATACTTTTTGTTATTTCTCCGTAATTTGATTTAATATTTTCCTTTTTTTGAAAGCATAATGATGCAACGTATAACCAACGCGCATGTAGATTTTTGAGAAAACATGACTGAGCAGTACGTGTAAGATAGTAAAATTTAATGAATTATCTGAATCCCAGATGCTTGCAGAAGTTTCTTAGAGCTGTAGCAATACAACTGCAATCATTTCCAAAGTGACAACAATTAAAATCGTCTAAGATCACTGTGTGTGTTTGGCAGATTGTACTTTGCTGAGCCACTCCAGTTTATTTCAAAAGCGTGTATGTGGCATCTTTAGTCATTAACCTTCTCACTTCCGAACTGACCATAGCACGTTCTTCAGTTTACGAAGAATTTAGAGACAAAATTTCAATATTTTATGTCTGTTTCTATATTTCCTATATATGTCTGTCGATGCCATTGTGTCGTTGTCTTTGATAAGAGATCGTTCTTTTTCCTCTATTTTTTATCACCTATTTATAAAATTAACAGAGTAAGTTTTTATTTGCAGACACTATTGATATTAACAAAAAATTTCTTGCAAAAAGTTCTCTTTCTTATAGCCTGACATCCGCAGTTTCCGTCGTAATATCTGTGTAACATAAGATTCCACCATCCGCAATATCATTTAACAGCATTATGTTTAGAACTCATGTCTCAACTCCGAGAGTTGTTGTTATAAATCCCATACCCTAATATGGCATTAGGATATGATCTTGAGTATGTCTGTTTGTAACGACGACCTGTTCCTCTCAAAATCATTGAAACAACAGAAAATTTGATAGCAATGAAGATGTAAAAAGAAGTGGTGGCGTTGCTGTCTAAAATAAAGAATATAAGCCCACGAGTCATTTTGAAGAGGGCGAAGTTAATTAAGATTGGTCAGCTTAGTTCCTGGTCCCCAGGGCCGCAGGACTGGTTTGTTTGTTTCTTGGGTCGGATCAGCTCAAGCATGCGGATACGCGAGTGATCCGGACCAAGGCTGCGTACCAGAGGTCAAGTCTGCTTATTTGTTACTCCAATTTGCTACTACAATCGATCTACGAACGTATATCCTTCAGGAGGACATTCACCCCATGAAACTGCTGCATTGAGAGAACCATTTACCTGAATGGTTCTTTCTCGTAACCACCCTTGCAAAGTCCACTAAAAGGCATACAGAAACAATTCCTTATACGTTATATAAAATACAAAACAACTTATCTGTAGGTAATATACTGCAATTACCTCAACACAGAACTACGTCCGTCTTGTAAAGGAGATCATAAAGGCACTTTAACGATGTTTGTTGCTCGACACGAGATTTGCTGCTTCAGTCCCCCTTACCAGATTAAACGTTTCACCATCTAGAAACTGGCCTAACAGCTGAGGAGAGGCGCAAGTTCTAATCTCTAGATTTCTTACGAAATTCCCTCGTACAGTGTCAAACCACCCGCCAGCGATAATGATGCACGGGTTAAAGCACCACCACACTGGATTCGTAAGGCAAAACGATCCAAGGTTCAGTTCCCGAGAACAGCGTACCGGTCATAATGATTGCGGTTTTTATGCTGTTACGCGCAATTACCTAACTAATACTGGGATGGTCGCCAAGTTTCGTCTCATATACTGCACGGTACATAACCAAAAAAATACACTAATCATACAGAACACAAGTCACACGTTTTGCAGACAGATGGCAGCACTTAGCACCTCCCATTAGAATAGTCTCACCAATTCGTCATTGAAGCAGGCGAGGTGACAGTAAAAAGTAAAAAAGGAAGCTTAATGAGATTTTTATTACTCTAAAGAGATCAAAATGAAATTGGCTGGAAAATAATCTCAAACCTTATCTGCATTGCGCATTGTATGAGGACATACGACAATATTATTGCCGATTTATGTATTTTATTGGGGCGTTCACCTAGGTGACCTTTTGGTGTCGTTCGGAAGCGTAGGTATAAATGACCTGTACCCCGCTTTCACCCATCTCCTTTCTTTTGCTTGTCATGAGTAGCACGAACCAAACTTTGTTCACACTAATTTCACTGCTCTGAATACCTAAGAAAACTTGATAATACCATTTATTCTGAGGAAAACAAACTTAGTGGACATTTCCACGTGGTGCTTACTATGGACGTAGCCCCGTGCATGATATCCGTCAAACGTTGGGTGATGAGTAACGCTCAGGTCTCGGGACGAGGGTTCAAATTCTCGTCCGGTCATCTAGATTTAGGTTTCCATGTTTTCCCGAAATCACACAAGGTAAATACCGAGATGGTTCCTTCAAAGCTCATGGCTCAGTTCCTTACCGTTCCTTGGCCCCTATCCTCTCCCGCCTCCACAAACCGAATCGAGCCAATATACATATCATGCTTGGAACCGAACCTTGAATTAGTTAAGGAATTTTAAACAAAGAATTAATAGCAAAATTAAAATCTACATATTATAGAAATAATAGTCCACATGTTGAATGGCAAATCTGTTATTATTGTGTCAACGCAATGACTGTAGAATATAATAATTGTTAATTTAATCAATTTCTTGAATGACAATTCACACATAAATATGATTTCTTAATGAAATATGCCAGTATTATGTGAGATAAATTAATCGAATAAATAGGACTGTTCAATTTCTACCAGGTTGATGATGGTAATACCAACATAATTGTAGTCAAGAAATATTGTTACCACATAAACAAATATGAAGAAATAATACACTAGCTATTCCTCAGATGATATGCTGTTTCCGGTAAACAATTAGAATTTGTTTTTCATCAACTAATCATCGCAATGCTGTTTGGTAATTCATTGTCTTCAAACATTGGTGCGCAACATTTCCTTTGAAAAAATGTTGAGTAAGAGTTTCGTATATAAAAAATAAATAAAATCAAATTTTTCTTTTGTCTACTGAAACTAAGGTCTGTCTTTTGAATGTAATTCATGCGAAAAGTGTTAAATATAACATTATAGAAGTACGCAAATTGGGTAGAAATTACTTTTGAAACATGAATGAAAATGATACATACTGTACAAGTGGTTTTCCTAGAAGACATTAATTGCTTTGGAAACAGTCGTTTTTAATATTTTGAGTGAGAATAAGGAGGGAGGCGGGGAAGCTGAACTTATCTAATTCCGTCAATATAGTTTATATATGTACGGTCACACACACAAGAAGATTCGATAAATGCTGGTACTTGAATTACTAAAAGCCGAACTCGATCAAGCAATACCTACTATAACCCAACACGTTAACTACTAAAGCTACCAGGGCGTGGAACCGTCCCATTAGGAAATCGTCATACGGCATAGTTGGTATAATTATGTGCGTTTTCTTCAGTAAAACCAGTAGAAAATCCTGAAGTTAATTTGATATAATTCAGCAATGCATAACCACTTTATCACGTAACAATGACAAAGATATCGACGAATCCTAATACTATAACTAGCAAAATCAATAACGATCAGTATCACTGAAAGTGGTAGTCATGTTAGATCAAACGGAAGGCCTGAAATCTTCAGGCATATTTAACTAACATTAAATAAATGCACAGTGTTTCAAGCAAATGTCCGATAACAATTGAAGCAGCATGTATTACTATATTGTGTTCACTCCAAACTGGCAGCTGAAGGTCATGATCCCCAGGCCCACTGCTGACATCACCACCCCTTCCCTTCCCTACCTCTCCAAGCTGACCGCTGGTCCAGGTAGGCTAGAGTCAAATTTCCCCTTGGTACGTAAGGTAAGGACAGCAAGAGTGGGGATAGAGCAGACTGACCTTGGGTCGCCTCTGTTAGCTGAACGGGATATAACAATAACCAGTGCTCCCCGACCACTCGTCTGTAGCTTCACAGAAATAATGTACAAAATGTCCTTTGTAAGCTGTAAGACGTCTTTCCTAAAAATTAAGTACCATTTAATAAGATTTTTTTAGTTCTCTTACTTATTGTTTTCAAGTATCCTACACCCAGATATAAATACAGCAAAAATAGATACCGATGACAATGAAGACAAGAAATTTTTCCTTTCCACAAAATCGTATATTTTCCAAAGCGTTATTTGTGATTTCAGGCACACACTGTCTTGCTTGGTAATGTTCTGACTTGGCATTCGGATCATTCGGGTTCGATCGTCATTCCGGCAATACAGATTTCGTTTTTAAATGATTTTCCGAAAGCACTACAGACCAATACTGAGATGTTTCCTCCAATAGGATAGTCGATTTCCTACCACTCCCTTGTCGACTATCTGAACCGAAAGGCATCAACGAATGAAAATAGAAAGGAAAAGAAAGAACGGCCGCGTTCCAGTAGAGCCTGGCTCAATTTGTATCCCGCACTCAGATGACCTTAGCAGATATGGATGTGGTAAGTCAAATTCACACGTCCCGTACCCTCATATTAGTATCGACTTGTTCTTCACGTCCTTCAGTGGGTGAATGCTTAACGCTGTGAGCTCGAATATTCAGTTAACTTAATTATTTTATTACCTAGTAGGTGGCAAGTACCTTTCTCATCCATCAAAATTTAATTCACTCCAAGTTAAAACCAAATCAATAAACTAACATAGTTATGTGACGAAATAATCACAAAATAAAAACCTGTTTGTTTTGATCAAAACTAAGAAATTTTATTAGATGTTTAGAATTCTGAATACGGTCGATATTGGAGACAACTTTCACGCTCATTAGTAATAGTGTTTTTTTTATATAGATCTGATAACAAAAATGCTCTATCATCGATGGCTGCTGCGTATTTAAAGCAAAGAAAAAAATCATGGTAAAAAATTTCGAGTCTCATACTTGACAAAATCTAACTAACGATATCCCACATGCAGGGGTTATTTTTTTTTAATGACTTTACATCTATCTGACCAGTTTCTCCTCCCCCCCTCCTGAAATTGTAGAATTTTTAAGATACTCAGTTTTGAACCAACACAAAACATAATATGTGTAAATTTGAAGTCTGTAACTTATTTCGCTTACGACCTAGAGGTATCTGATAGAGTAAAGGGTTACATTTCTCTTAGGGCAGGGAACTAAAAAAAAAAAAATTCTAAAGAAGCTGGTAAATGTTATAAAAGAAACTTTCTTTCAACGCTTTCAATGCTGATAGAAAAACGTGAAGCTCTGTCATACTATCTCCAGCTCTTACTGAAATGATGCTGTGAACATGGATTGCATTACTCTGCTCCTTTAGGGTTTTCCATCGTCCATAGTTGAGCTACATGGAAATTCGTGTCAACTTTGTCGTGAGGTGTGATTTGAGTGTAACTAGTAGTTAAAGTGGAACCAAAGCCCGAAATCGCTAAGAGACCGCATTGAACTCTCATATGTTATAGAACTTTGAAAATGACGGTATAGGATTTCCACCACATCTTCACACTAGTAACATGTAAGGCTCAGTGTAAATCGTATTTCAATAGTACATTGAGACATGTTTTGTTGATGTCTTTTCAGTTTCACGGGCCTAGCCCTCAGTAGGACGTGAATTCAAATCCCCGTCCGGTCATCCTGATTTCGATTTCCACGTTTTCCTAATATCACTTCAGGTAAATTACATCGCCCGAATTCCTTAACGTTCCTTATACCAGATTCCCCCACCCGTCTTTAATGACCACGATGTTAACGTGCTATAAAGCCCGAAGAAAAAAAGAAACCAGTACAGATAACGGCAATTATCTCACCGCTCACTCCCTACGTGTGTCTAAATGACTGAAGTCTTCAAATGAAAAAGGGAGCAACGTAAGTTTAACGTTTTTTCATATCTTTCAACTATTTTATGAACGGAAAGCAAGAAAATCAGAATTTATTTTGAGGAAAGAAGAAAAGGAAATGATCGTAGGTAAAGTATATGTTGCATATAGAAAGATAAAACAGAATTTTGGAGAAATGAAGAAAAGAGGTGTGAACATTAAAGCTGCCGATGGGAACCCCTTTTAAGCTCGGACGATAGAGCTAACCGATGGAAGGAATACATTGAGAAACTATATGATGGGGACGACATGAACAATAGTGTAATGGAAAAGGAAGGCGATGTCAACATCGATGACTTAGGACAGGGATGGCGAACCTATGGCAAGCGTGCCAATGATGGCACGCGACCAAATAATATGGGCACAGTATTAATTAAGCAGGTACCTAATCGATATTAGTAATTTAATTTTCCGTCTAAATAATTTAAGATCATAGTAACAATGATCATCGTGAACGAAACTACCGGTGTTGGAACGACTAAAGATTGCTCAAAAAGGGTATATAACGAGCAAATTTCTGACCGAACGGACTGAGTAAGCACGTGCAAGCGGTGCGGCGATGGAAGGAACGCTAACGTAACTTTATCACTTTTTAGGTTTTTTTTGACGTCGTTGACTACTTTTACCAATTACGTATATTAATTTCATTTTTTAAAACTAATTTTTGTTAACACAACTGCTTGTTTGAGTACAACTATTCAACATGGATAATTTGGAAAAAAAAATAAAAAAAATTGCAAGCTAAGTGTAATAGAAAATTTCAATCTTGGACTGAGAAATATGACATGATTTACATAGGTGAGCAATGATATGTAGAACATCATCTGTAAAAAAAAGCACTATGAAACAAATCACAAATCTCTTTGTCAAAAAAGCGAACCAGAATAATAGGCCCATTAAAGATTCATTTCGAAACCATTTGTCAGATTATTAAACTTCAGCATGCATGCTGCTAAAAGAAACTAAGTATGAACCTAATATAAGTTGTTTGGCATCTAATTTGCAATAAAAGAAGTTGCAGTAGTTTCATCTACTTAAATAAACACAAAACTGTTGATCTTATTATTGCTTAGTATTAAAAAATGTAGGTCTATATTTCTGGTTGCAAATATAATGTTTTAAGGTGATAGTATTTAATTTTATTATTGTTTGATGACACGACATGGCTTCATTCAACATTTCTTTACAAAAAATGGCACGTTGATCATTAAAGGTTCGCCATCCCTGACTTAGGAGATCCTGTTTTGAGGACAGGATTTAATAGAGCTCTCAATGACTTGAAAGCAAATAAGGCAGTTGGAATTGATGAGATCCCTGCAGAACTTCTTAAATCCCTAGGAGAAGAAGGAATCGAAAGATTGTTCAAGCTGATATCAAAAAGTTATGAAACAGGAGAAATTCCAACTGATTTTAATAAAAATATCATCTTCACACTTCCGAAGAAAGCACAAGCCGATAAATGTGAGAATTATCGCACCATTAGTCTAACATCACATGCTTCAAAATTACTGACCAGAATAGTATACAGAAGAATGAAAGGATAGTAGAAGACATAGTAGGTGAAGATCAGTTTGGGTTTAGGAAAAATCGCTGTACAAGGAAAGCAATTCTGGCTTTAAGATTAATACTTGAAGGGCGGATCAAGAAAAACAAAGATACCTTTATGGCATTTGTTGATTGAGAAAAAGCTTTTGACAATGTTAGGTGGGACAAGGTATTCAAAATTTTAAAGAACTCAGGTCTAAAGTTTCGAGATAGAAGAATATAAACTGTATAAGAATCAAGTGGATGTAATAAAAGTAGAGAATCATGAAAGACAAGGATCAGTTAAAAAGGGTGTGAGACAAGGTTGTAGTCTATCCCCGTTAATATTCAGCTGGTATGTAGAGGAAGCAATAAAGAAACTCAAAGAATAATTTCCATATGGCATAACTGTTCAGCAACGATTTGCTGATGACATTGTCTTGTTAGCAGAAAGGACTGAAGACATTGAGAAACTACTGAATGGCCTAAACAAAATACTGAAGGAAGATATTAGTCGGCTGAATCGAAATATATTTGTCAGCCCCCAAAAAACGAAATTGTCTTAGTTATTTGATTATTCCTTACAACAATGGATGGAGAATGAAGAAATTCCTACTGAAATGTCGATTTGTTAAGGTATACATTACGAACACTGTGGGAATGTTGGAGCAATAAAATCAACAACCTTCTATGCCGACCAAACACCAAGATCAGTGGTGTAAAACTTTAAAGAGTTGTAACAGAATGATGAATATGGGTCATTCCATACATTTTTATATTTAACATATAAAAAGAATAAAGAAACGTATAATCAGAGAGGCTTTCTAACATCTGCCGGACCTCCCAAATAGCCCGTCGCCAAGTCGTCAGGTAGGCGCGCCAGCGACAGCCAGGGACAATGGAAAGACAGCTACCCCTTCCTAACGAATCTGGTCAGGCGTATAATTCCTTAGCTATGGGAAAATACCCCAGCGGGGTGAACGGACCTCCTGTCCCCGAGCGGACGCTCCGGAGGTCATATTTGGCGAATATGTCCGAGTTCGCACGAATCTCCAAAAGACAATGTTGGCCAATCATCATAGCTTGCTAGAAGGAGCCAAATAGCGGAGCCAATCTACAGCGGATTATTCTCTGCGTAATGTTAATTTACATGAATTTCTCTCCATGTTAACCACGAGCGACGAAGATGGGTTTTTACTGCGGACGCGGGAGAGGTACTCGTCACCCAGCCTGGAGAGAGGAAGGAGTGCATCTTCCAAAGGTTGGAAGATTGTTCTGCCTGGGCATCGAACCCGAGGGTTCGAAAGAAGCGTACTGTGGCCACCATTCAGTACGTTGCTTGAAGGACGTGGTGCCCTGCCTCTATAGGTAAGGAGCTTTATCATTTCCGCCGTCGACGGACGCCCATCGCCATCACAGTAATAATCCTACGAACAGTGCAGTGTGGTACTTACATTCAGTCATTGGATACAACCCTGTAACGACCTTTGAATGATTAGGAGTTCTCGCCTCCGGCAAAATATTGAGCTAGTTGGGACAGATTTTCCTGTAGCAACACGTGGTGGATAATTTAAATTATCCTGGCACCGGGCATTTGAAATCTAACGTTGTTTCATGTTAATATTATATTTGATTTATGGTTCCTGATTGTTATGAAGGGATCTTTCATTTAAAACCAAGTGTGAAGCTTTTTTGTTTGCTTATTAATGTTGGGAATTTGTTTCATGATCAATAGTTACCGTAATAGTGCTTAAATGTTGTTGTTTGATGATTTATGTTGGCAATTGTAAGACGAGGCTTTGCTTGATTCTTTTTTTTATAATTGAATTTGTTAATGTTAAAATTAAATAAGCCTCACCTGTACGCCAGTATGAGTACCCAATAACTTAGTAGCCTAGGGTTTTCTTTGAATGATAAAAAGAGAAGTAAGAAGATTTTCACCTTTGTCCCACCCAAGCACATACTACAGAGTGAAGCAAAATGTTCCCAATTTTATGCGCTTGAGTGTAGAACTGACTCTTGCTGGGAGGAAGAGGAAAAATGGCCTACGTTAAATTCAATGAACGTTTGAAAGTTAGAGTGAAATAGTAAGGCCAAATTGATGACTTTAGGTTTGGTTTCAAGGAGATATCCTTCTAAAAAAAAAAAAAAAAAAAAAAAAAAAAAAAAAAAAAAAAAAAAAAAAAAAAAAAAAAAAGGCTGTTCTAGATTTGTTTTCTTTTAAATAATAATAATAATAATAACGATATAAACGATATAAATACCAACCAGCGTGGCTCAGTGAGCTGAGGCGCCCTACACAGAATTGGGCAGGCACAACGGGACAGTGCTCGAGCCCAGGCACCCGCGTTTCACTTGTTCTGATTGCGGATACTACGCGGGTTCCCGCAGTCATCTAGGTGAATGATGGGATGGTACAAAATCTCCACCTCATAAACTGTATATTTCACAAACAAAACATATACTTATCATACAAAACACACAAAGTTACACGTTTCGCAGACGTGGAAACAAAAGATTTTCTTCCAATGTATTAGATGCGTCGTGCCTAATAGGCCCGGGTAGACTCTTTCCTTCTCCAACGTCTCGTGATTGATATTGGCCACTTGTGGTAGCCAGTGTCGAAGCGGTACTTGGTGGCCTAATCGGAAGAAAAAGTTACCCTCTTACTGTAAATGTGTAAATAAAGGAATGCTAAAGAATCTGACGTTAAAGACGTCGAAACGTTATCATTTAGCCAGTCCAAAACCTGGAAAATTTTGGTTGGAATCAATTATTTTAATGTTTTATTAAATAATTAAAATTAACTGTTTCCAATATTGGTTGAAAGGTACAACGATACAGAGTGATTTAAATTTTTCCTGTATCATTCATGACTTCCAGGAGCCTTCAGTGGCCATGAGCACTTGCGCTTTCTTCGGCGTGCGTTCATTTCCATGAGTGTTTTTCTCATAACACCAGCTGTAAGAACACTGAAAAAAGGGAAGGCATTAGGCGCGGCCTTGCTGAAGTTTCGGGAAACCTACCAATCCAGTAGAGGAACCAATGCGCACTTTCAATCAGGGAACTAACCTCTGAAAAACGGACTCGATTTTTGAGGTGGGTATTTCTTTCAATTTGCTCCTGAGCTGCTATGCCACAAAACGCAATGACAACAAAAACTTGTAATAGGGTATGTCACTGTAGCTCCCAATATATCCCACAAATCCAAGATTCTATTAGACTACTCGATCGTCAAAGGATCGAGAGACCTCATACAAAGCGATGCGACCGTGTTGTTTCGCGCACGATGAGGGAATGAGGGGAGGGACGTGTTATCATTTCAAGTTTATCTTCCTGAATCTGGAATTTCCACGCAGTACGATTTCCCACTTGTATAGATACGACTCGTTTCTTTTTTCAGTTAGCAGCACTTGTCGGCATCTACCAATTTCGTTAATAAAACATTACGCAGTAGTGATTATGGTGAAATTGTATGGGGCTGAATGTGAAAATAATTATAAGTTCATGCAAGGCTGAACTATACTCATGCTGCAGTAGTATACGATTGGAATAATTAGAAAAAGCGTTTCATAGTATTAGCGAGTTAAGCGTAGCCTTGGTGGTGGCCTAGCGTGTCAGCTATGGAGTGAGTTCAACTGCCGAAAAGTTAGCCGACCGTACGCAAGAGAATGAGCCAATCTCTTCTTCTACATCTGTGCCAGAGTGAATAGACACCGATAGTACAAGCTATTGAAACAACTTATCAGTTAAAAGAAAAATTGACGAATGCATTCAATAAGGAATGGAAAGTAAATAAATGCAATAGTACTAGGTACCAACCAGGTAGGCTTTAGACCAAGGGTGCCCAACCCAAATGATCTTGGGATCACTTTGGAAATGTATCATAACTCCGCGGGCCGCATATAAAATTTTATATCACCATATTAGATTTAGACCCACTATAGACATTTTTTTAGTGAAAAATTGAAACATAATGAGTTATTATTATTGTGTTTACTATTATTCTTTCATGTAAAAATAGATAATATAATAATAATTACACTAAACGCATATTGTAAAGAAATATATAACACTAAAAATGAAATATTGAAAATATTTTGTAAAAGTATGAAGAATCTCCCGGGTCGGAAGAATGCGGGTGCGGTTTGGCTACCCCTGCTTTAGACAATCCTTCGGGATCATCAGTCCTAATTTCTTCATCCCCAGAATTGGTGTCTGATTTTCTTGTCGAAAGTAGTGGTCATTAATTCGTTTCACGAATGTTCTACAGCAGGACTATTTTGCTGGGCTTATCTTTATGTATCTTGTACAGCTACTGACATATTGTCAGATTCTTCGTGGTTTAATTAATGTGATAATTAAGTAGTCCACAATGTACTTCAGCTTAAACTTTCGTTTATTTCCAGACAACACGTCAACGATATTGTTTACATGCATAAATACAATTCAGAGATACTACTAACGCAGTCCTTGGTAGTTGCAAAGTGAATCTGTATAAACTACTACTGTCCTTCTGCTGATTTCTTTATATAGGCTCTATCGAAATTTCTAGAACTCTTCAAAAGCTTCCGCCAGATATTTCTCGAACATTAACAATTACTTAAACAATTGAAACATATTAAAAACAATCAGAATTAATACATAATCATTTAACATCATTAAAAAATGGTCAGAAATGGAAATTAAAGATACTTAAACACAAAATTATTTCCAGAAATCATTTTAAACTGTAGCAAATTGTCCTTTAGGCATTGTAACTTGCATTAATATTTGGAATTACCAACATTTAAGCAATTCTCTTGCACAATTCTGTTCTTAAACACATTAAACGGCCTTTAAATAATTTCATCTCATAAAACAAAGTCTATATACACTGAATTACAGATAATTGAAAAACAAACCTACAGGATCATATTCAAGCAAACTTTAGCTCACTACAAATACTTCATAAAATACAGTTCTATTTAATTTTAGGCTTGACGGCTGTTAAAATATTCTTGTATGATTTCCATATCTGCTAAGTTCAGGCATAATCATGTAAACGGTTGTTCCGTGGTAATGCGTTGAAAGAAGCGAAGTGTTTCGGTATGAAAGCAACGGCAAGTGGGTGTAAGTTTATTCCACTGCACCGGAAATAAATGTGTTACTACTCATCGCGTGTATCTCGTTTCGTTTTCCTCAATTCTTGATACAGCAACATGTACACCATACTGTAATAGGTACTGTGCACGGTCATAAAAAGAAATGTTCTGTGGCGGATTGGAAGAGTATTTTTGAATTCACTTTGAAATTTCTTGCAGCATGTCGTCTTTAACGGAGAAGCCTCTTCTAAAACAGATGTTACATCGGATGTCCCTCAAGGAAGTGTAATAGAACCGCTTATTTTCTTAATCTTCATAAACGATCTCAGAGACAACGTGAAGAGCGGTTTGAGATTGATTGCTGATGTGCGGTAGTATGGAATTTGGCCGATTGCTTAGAATTTTATCGCGAACTGGATGTTATTTCGGCTTGGTTCGACAAATGGCAACTTATAATAAATTATAAAAAGTGCAAGGCAATATGCATAACTAACAAAGTAATCAGTTTGTTCAGAGATACAAAGTAAACAGTTCAGTTATTGATGTGGCCGTTTCCGAGAAATATTTGGGGGTAACAGTACAAAGCAACATGAAATGGGACTTGCACATTAATTCGGTCCTAGATAGAGCTAATTTTTGGCTGCAATTCATAAATCGAATCTTGAAAAATTGTAATACACGAAATAGGGTACGAAACTCTTGTGCGTCCACATTTGGGCTACTATTGCGCCATTTGGGACCCGTTTCGTAGAGGTTTGTTTGACATTATAGAGAAAGTATAGAGAAGAGCCGTTCGATTCGTCACTGCCTGCTACGGTCTTTATGAAAGTTTCACAGAATTAATTTGTGGATTGGGCTGGGATACTCTGGTAGAAAAGCGATGTAGGTTTCGTTTAAACTTATTGATAAGCATGCGTACAGCCACTTTCATTTACGAGTGTGATGAAATACGTCGTCCATCAACCTATTTGGGCTGCAGTGACAGGTGTGATAAGATTAGAGAAATAAGATGCCACACTGATGCTTACATGAATTCTTTATTTCATCGAGCTATTCGGGATTGGAATGCACGGAGTAGAGATTACTTCTAATGCAAAGCACCCTCTGCCACCCACAAATTTGTGAAATGCAGAGTACATATTTAGATGTAAACATTTGTTCATTTAAGTAAGTAATTATTATTCTTAGACATTTCCATCAGTCGTTAGATGGGGCTTTAAGCCCTATTGATCATCTTGTGTTAGATTTCGTTTTCATGAAATTCAGGCAAAATAGTCAGGAAAAACTAATAAAAATCCCATTGCGGTAGAAAATTTTGTTTCAAATTTTGTAAAAACACCTTAGTTACGTTCTATTTGTGACATTTATTTTAGTGATAGCAAGATTGCAAGGTGTTTCGGTGTCATACGTAACTGTTACGAACATTTTTGTTTGAAATGCCTGCCTTCTATAATACTGTGTACAAAATTATTGGATTATGAACTAGAACCGTAAAAATCTTTGTGGATGACAAGAACAACCTTTTTCTCTAAAGAGATTACATTGTGACTTGTATGATAACTCGTGGCGATGCATTGGCAACATTTTTCTTATAATTAGAAGAAACAAATACTGAACTTCAGCATTGTCCAACGCAGCTAAGTCGGCCTAACGTGTTTCTGTTCCATCTGATAAAGCGGCAAGTTCGGTGATGGATAATGAGCATTGGTTCTGTTAAAGTAAATTTAATCTCCAGAGCCGATGAACCTCGTTTCAGAGATGTAGCAAGATTTTAATTAAGCAACTATCATAACAATCGTATGCTACTGAACATTGCCTGCAAATAATGGCCGTAAAATCATGACAACACGGTAGATCAAAATGTTATTGCGGTAGTAACTGTCACTGTTTTTATCGTTCCTCCTGGCCGGAAGCATAAGCGACTCGCTGTTTAAGAGGCAGCTTGAAGGCAACGGTGTCAGGAACGTTTACAGCGGAGGTCACTGCCAGTAGTTCGTCCCTGGGACTTATTAATGGTGGCTGGCGGCAAACTGTAAGCGTTCAAACCAAAACGACCGACTTATTGCTGTAACGATAACGGCATAATCGCGCTTAACTCAGGGCGTCGGCTACAATCTACAATAAGTGACGCAAAATGTTTCTGTCTAAATAAAGCTCTGGTTCGAGTTTCATGTTGTTGAATATCATGATGTTTTTTGTTTTCTTTCTCGTTCGAGTTAAAAATATCCGTTTAAGAATCAGAATAAAAATCATGGCAATCTACATCTACATATATGCTCTGCAATTCACAAAATTGTGGGTGGCAGAGGGTGCTAATCTCTTTGTTGTGCATTCCAATCCATAATGGCACGAGGGAAAAAAAATTCATATAAGAATCAGTTCCTTTTCCAGTTAGGAGGCGGTAGACTTCAGAAAATAAGTAACATGAATTCTTAGCAATAAGTTATTAAATCAAGAACATTTAGCAAAGACTTTGAATTGAAATTTAGAGCGAAAAGCATTCTGCTGATGAAGCCTACGATTTTGTAATATTTAATCAATCATACTTTTAGAAATAAAGTAGCTGTTTAGACATGTTGCCTGCGTGAATCACGAAGGAGTGAAAAGGGGGGGAGGAAATGAGTCTAAATGAACTTTTTTTTTTTTTTTTTTTTTTTTTGGGTTTACGTCTCTTCGACGTCGAGTTCATAAAAGGCTGGAAGAGACTGGAGACAAGGAATGGCAAATAATTCGACCATGACCTTTTGAAAGATCATCCCGCCATTCGCTTGGAGTGATTTTGGGGAAACCATGGAAAACCCAAATCTGGATGGCCGGAAGGGGATTCGAACCCGCGTCTTCCAAAATGCCAGGCCAGTTACCGTTCCCCCACCACGCTCGGCACGGACCTATTATGTCGCGCGTACCTAATTTATTGGAGGTAAACTCTGTGTCTGTGAAACATGTAACTTTGTGTGTTCTGTGATAAGTGTACTTTTTGTTTGAGAAATGTGTAGCCTATGAGACGGAGACTGGGGACCATCCCAGCATTCGCCTAGACGATTGTGAGAAACCGCCTGTACGCGGGGGCCTGGCACGGTACCAGGTCCCGTTGTATCTCCACAATGCATTGAATGGCGCCTCAGCCCCCTGTACCACAAAGGTGGGTCTAACATCACCCGCCAGATGATTCTTGATGACGGTTTTTTTTTGGATTTCACTTTTGTTACGAAGTTTTGGTTTCTGAAAAATTAATGAGGATTTTTCTTATGATCTTTTAGATCAGTTCTATTAATATTTTTTATTTTTTATTTTTTTATTTTTTATTTTTATATCCTGGTACATAATAGCCCAGCAGTTCTATTAATAACTCACTGTTCGTTTCCAATGAGAAGTTTCAAAATTTAGTATTAAATTTACATTCAGAATTTGAGTCAACCCACTTCACGCACCCCCGCCCCCTCCCACCTTTTTGAGGTCTCAAAATGTTTTTTTCATTCCATAGTTCATTTTACATTTTCTTTTTCAAATATTTTATCATAAATATAAACTATGCAGCTTTTATGGTCACTGTTATATCTTTCTCTTACTATATTAACACGTATATACCTGAACATGTAATTGTGATTTTGTAATTACTGTGTATTATTTTATATACTTTTATTTAATTAATTTTTATGCTTTTGCTTATGTATCTTTGAATTTAGCTACTAAAGTTTGATCATAGGGTTGGAAGAGAGTGTTAATTTTTTGTTTACTTTTTGATATAATTCATTCATTTTACGATTTTGCTAATAGAATCGATGACATATCAGATTGCTTAGATTGTGTTGGTGTTATAACAAAGACACTACTGGTCTTATTGCTTTAAGTGACCGTAGAGCTTCCTGTAGGCTCTGACAATCATAGTTTAAGCTTCTTTAAAACCAATAATCAAAGTTGTTAAAAAAACTTCTCCTTTTTTCTGTGGAATTTGATGTGAATATTGCATTTTTAATATTCTATCAAGTGCATCTAAAACTACTTCAGTGCTAATAAAAAGTTCAAAAATTTTCAGCAACGTTAAAATGTCATAGACCGAGCCTGGTGGATAGGCCTGGCGTTCGGGAGAACATGGGTTCAAATCCCCATTTCATGTTTCCATGATTTCGTAAAATTACTCCAGGTGAATGCTGAGGTGGTTCCTGCAAAAGGCCATCGCCGAATTCATGTCCCATATCCTCTTCCGTCTCTAATAACATCGACAAGGTGTAAAGCCAAAAGCAAAAAAAAAAAAAAAAAAAAAAAAATCAACGTCAGGGTAATGGAAGGTAAAATATTAACGCAGATAAAAACTCGAACACTTTTTTTTAGTATATTAGTTATTTTCGTTTTCTTCAATTATTGTTATAGGAATGGTTTTTTTTTGGGAAGGAGATGAGCTTAATAATAATAAAGGAACCGTCCTGCCATTTCCCTCGATTGATTTAGAAAAACAATGCAAAAGCAAAAGCTGGTTGGCCGTAACGGAATTATTTTTCCAGTCTAGACGAATGACAGGCCCAAAATTTATCGCTTACAGACCTGTTTCGGTAATGTTTCTTTAACCTCATACTAAGGATATTAGCGTGAGATTTATATCTTTTAGGCAACATTTTTTTTCTTCCATACTCGTTAAAATTGTTCATGTTGTTATTTTTACGAACACTTATTAATGTACCGGTTTCTCACTACGCAGACACACAAATCAGTGAATTACGTAGAGTATTTGGGATGTTTCATAATGTGCCTTCAATGGTTAATATATTAATTTTTAAAATAAAATTTAACAATTCCTTCGACGAAAGTTTGATTTAAGTCATCAAGAGAAGTTTTAGTTGTTTGTCTAACAAATTTACATAATATTAGCCTCATCAGTATCGGATGGTAATTAATATTGTTTCAATTGTTTTAACATACTCACTAATAAATATCAGTAAAGATGTCCGCAAACTAATGCGTCTTACCACCAAGCTTATTTTATTTATGTCACTTTACATCTAATGCGTGGCTTTATTTTAAATTTTAAACTCAGTACTTCTTTATTTCAATTTGTTTTTTACGTTAGCCTCAGGAAGTTTGAATGAATTCTTCTACTGACTTGCAAAGACCAGTAGCTCCGGATTATATTTTTTATTTTTTTATTTAAAAAAACTATGATGGTTATATGCATTACAAATTTATGACGCATGGGGTGTGTGTGTACCCCATTCTACTTATACTCAACAATGTTACATCAAGTGAAACCTACATTTTGAAAATGAATTGCTTACCAAAGATTTTCTCACCATGACCCCCTTCCGTCAAAATATAACTTTACACGTCCCCCCCCTTTCCGGTCACAGGTAAAAAAGCAACTATGAAATCGAATAATTTTTTATTACCTAACAGGCCACAAATTTTAAATTTCCGAAAAAATTACAAACTTTAAATTTACTGAAAAGAAGTAACAAAGAAAAAGTAAATCAGTGGGATGGATGAGATTACATTTTTCCCATTTTTTGGTTGGATATTAGAAAGTGCACAGAGTAAATCATTGATACTATCGTGCTTCCTTCAATACTTTGTTTTTATTGTAACAAGAGCTGAAAGCTCTCTTTCACACAAATAAGAGCTTGGAAAAGGTACATAGAATCATAGCATTTGCTATGATATGCTGGGATACTTGACCCAAAACGTTAATTTATCCATTTGATTAATATCGTATTTGGCAGCAGCGTTAATTTTTATTTCCACAGCTTGCTCTTGAAGTACTATATTGAGTAATTATAAGGACCTGCCGATATTTTACGTTTTCAGAGTTGCATCTTCTCTGTACTAAAAATTGTGTGTCAGAGCAAATTCTCTAAATATATGATATTAGAATACAGGTCTCCAGTTGTAGGAGGCGGTGAATAATACATAGTATGCCCGTCGGTGTAAAGATAGGGTAACTTCCATACGGGCGGTGAAGCTACCACGCAGGGGTCCCTATTTACATGACTTCGTGCCCCTCTAGGGGGGGGGGAGGAGGAGGGTGACCCTCAGTTTGAGAACCTGTGCTTTAGACACTGATCTAAGTATCATTTTAATGTTTTCGTAAAGTAATAGTCATATGCATAAGTTACTCATTCGAAACATCTGAGATCAGTTGTAATTTTCTAAACAAACCGAATCGTGAACGAGACTGAAATCGACGATGACAAGGTCGCAAGTAACGTCAAATGTGACATCCTCCAATAAGATGCAAATTTAATTTAAACCATATTAACAAAAAATAATGGAAACAAGCAACACTTAATTCGATTTTGCCTATCGACTGTAGTCTCGAAAGCGGCCATCCTGTTGACAGATTGTACTTAATGATGCAGGAGAATTCTATTATAATCCTTAATTTCCGCTTAGAAGATACGCGATCCCACAACACATCAGACGCTTGAATTAATCCTCAGACTAGACCAGAGTGGTCTACGGGACATTACGGTAGGTAATTCTAGGAAAATATTCTGCAGAATCTCAAGTGTGAATTAAATAAATAACAGCCTGATGGCGAAGATACTGTAAATGACTAGAAAATACTACATTATAACTACTGGAACAAATCTAATACTTTTGGAGGAACATGTATCGTTATTGTTTCGTTTACTTCAGATATAGCTTCACTATATAATAGTGTTTTGAAACAACTGCTCTTATTCATTAATTTTTATACATAAATCTAATTCGCAAAGTAAACTGTTCTATTCTGTTACCACAGACAAATCAGAAAAGAATTATAATTGTAAAAAGAACTGAATATGCCGATATTTTCTGATTTGTTGAATTATTTTACAGGATTCCAGCCTTAAACAGCTTTTCAGATGAGTAGAAGAATTTCTAAATAAAAGAAAAATTTGTCTTGTTTTTTTAGCGCTATTTAAATAAACCAGTCTATGATGAGATTGCGTGATTACAACAGTTTTCCAGTTTGCATCAGTTTGGGTTTTAGTTATTAATTAAATATAATACCTCTGTGTGTAGATTATTTAAATTAATTTATAAAATTTATGTGAACTTATAACCTGTTGTCAGAGTTTAGAGTTGCTGGCTCTGTCGTGGCTGTATCTAGAGTTTAACGTGGAATCTGATCAATGGAGCCTTCTAGCATGCATCACGTTAAGAAAGAAAAGATATGCGAGAGGTGAATTTAATGCTAAGCGCTCATGAAATTCCTAGCTGTACAGAGAGGGCAATCATAGACCATGAGTTTTCAAGGTGGTCCCATTGATATTTTTCGGGCTTTACAACTCGTCGAGGACTTTACAGGCGGGAAAGGAGTGGGGGCTAGGAACGGCAAGGTACTCGGCCATAGAGTGTTCAAGATATCATCCCTGCATTCACCTGGAGTTATTTGGGAAACTATGGAATCCCCTAATCTGGATGGCGGGACGGATTCGAACCTTCGTCCTGCCGAAAGCAATGCTAGAACGTTACCGCCGACCCACCACGCTGGGTGTCCCATTAAACACTGAACACCGAGATACCTGACCTCTGATTTAAGTGAGTAAACCTTTTTTCTTACACGCAAGGATGGTTTTATGGACCGAAAAATTACTTTACTCGGTAATAGAATAGCAGAGAATAATGTGAAACTCCAAAAAATAACTTGCCAACTTATTTTACCGATATTAGTTGATATTATAATTTTTATTAAATTCCATCACTCTGGATGTTTCAGTCATATTACTATGACCTAAGACCTATTCAACGATAACTCATTCGATAAAAAATGCGAAAATTTTCGTATCTATTTTTTTTTTTTTTTTTTTGGGATCAAAAGTAGGCTAATTTTTGTGTATTTGTTTAGAGTTCTTTTACAGCATTCCTGTAAAATTTCATCTCAATCTTTCGAAAGTAGGATGGACTACAACGTTGTGATATACGTACAGATGGATGGACGCTCCAATTTTCCAAAATTTTTAAGGTCCATTTTCGCTACGAACCCTAAAAAACCAAACTTAGCTTCATATTTTTTCTAAAATTGGATCTCTGAGTGTAATTGTGTCCTGAGAACAATGAAGACATGATTGTAAAACAGAACGCTACTAAAGGAATTTTCACAGCGAATCGGAGGAGGAGATCGCAGAGGGTATGTGCAGAAGTATGTCCACTTGGGTCGACTACTATGAAAATCGGTTGAAGTTTCATTTTTGTTTACGGCCTGCTTCGGATCCAGGAGATACAAAAACTGGAACGAGTTTCAGTGAAGTCTCATTTGGTTGGAAAAGGTCGATTAGTTCATGACGTCTCTGTGGATGCAATTTTGAAATCGGATGCCGTTTGCGGCAAGTGATGGAGGCAACTAGCAGCACACAGGCTGACCATAATGATAGAGCATTGTGAGAGGCGGATAATCAGCGCAAGTGTCGAAAGCAGCCATTCACATGCGAGCATTCTAAAGCCTCAATGGGGTCTATACAGCCAATGATACGTAATTTGCTGCGTAGATGTGCGCTGAGTAAGCTATTCCTTCGGTACCACCAACTTGGGATTTTTGTTACAATGTGTAGATTCCAAAAGACATGGAATGATGCAGTGAAGATCTTCATTAATATCTCGCTAAATGGGTTGGTTGCTACAGCGAACATTCTTTTACTACTGATCCTTCCATCGGTTTCAAATAACGAACACTTAGCCATACATTATTTTACACATAAATTTTAGAAGGCTTGTGTTAGGTAGGAACTTAGCCACTTTTAAAAGCAATGATTCTGTGTGACGCAATTCGTAATTCCAACGCATCATTGCTTCTCCTGCTACTCAAACCGATGAGAAAAAGGTAATGCTCGGCATTCCGTTCAGCCATCAAAATTTCTGTATTCCAAGGTTTCCTGAAATCACTCCAGGCGAATGCAGGGAAGGTTGCATGAAAAGATTAAAACCGTATTCTTTCCCATTTCTTGTTCCAAGTACTTTCCTGCCTCTATTAACCTCAAATCGAAGTCAAAAAAGAGATGCCAAAGAGAAAAAAAGGCAAAGATACTTCATGATGATGATACTCCTTCGCCTATACTCTGTGCATTTCGAACTGGCGGCTCAAGGTCATGTTCTCCTTGCACCGTCCTCACCTCATCACCCCCTCTCTCCTCGCCTCTGCAACGTGTCCATGTAGCGAGTGGAAAATTTCCCCTTCTCATGTATGGGTAATGGTGGCAGAGTGGGTATAGGACAAAGTGACCTTGAGCCGCCTTTGATAACTGAACAGGCTATAGTATTACTGGGCTTTAAACATTCCACGCTAATGGGTTGTCTGCTAAATAAATGTAAAACTAAAAGACTGATCTCTGAAAGACATGTAACCGATGGTCTCGGTTACTCAACCATGTCGGATCGGAGTATAGGGCTTCCCCAATGAAATGTAATAAAACACTGTCTTTTCCATGTTCTGTATACTGAACTCAAAGTAGTCCATTACTGTCATTCTGCTTTCTATCCGACAGTCAGAGGCTTCTGGCTCATAAATTGTATAGGTTTCGGACCCAGTGTTATCAAAATTGTCTATCTTAGACCATTGTTGCCACCATATCTATCTAAAGAAACGATATTAGCTAGTAATTTTTCTCCATTGCAGACCATATCCAATATTTAAACGACAAATACTAAGAGTAGTAACATCTGAAATAACTTGTAAGTTGCTAGCAATACAAAACACAACAATCGAAAGGTAACGCTCTGGCCTCGCATTATGGATGATGCAGATTCTAATCCCCGTCCGTATTCCCAGATTTGGGTTTTCTATTCCCTTAGTCACTCCAGGCGAATACAGGGATGGTTGTTTCAAACAACCATGGCCGAATTTCAGTCCTCTTTCATCTCTAATGACATGAACGTCGACGAGACGTAAAGCCATAAAAAAGAAAAAATAAGCAAATGTTTTATCTAAAGGTTTCTTAATATTAATGATTATTAACACTATAGTAAATTTGTTTGGAACTAAACGATTGGAACAGTAGAGCGTGCAGCAACGTGGCGCGGGGTTAGAACGGACACGGAAAATGTCAAGCGCGTGTCGTCTAAACCTGCTACATGCAAAATATCTGTCCATGTCATTAAAGCACGAAACAGTAGTTAGACGTAAGAAACGTAAATGTATGTTTGTTTGCAGATGATGCAACTAAACATAGTGAACTATAAATAACTATTTACTGCACAATCCTAAAAGAGGACTTTAATTACCTTTTAGCCTGTAGTGGAGTCTGTTGGAGGAAATGAATGCTGACAGGTGTCAGGTTGCTCATGTCACCAAAAATTACATCCAACAACACTTAATTACTTAATTGGCACGGTAGGACCGGGTAATTACTTAAGTATACTTTTCTGCAATCACTTGAGAGACGGACATATCAACTTGGGTATTGCGAAGCTAATCATACTATCTGCTTCTTCAGCAACACGTTAGGTACCGTGAATCCAAAATTAAATCAGCTACGTACAAATAACTGGTGCTCCGAGGTATCAATTTTATTTTTTGCTATGCGTGATTCTTTTCTGAAGTCTTGGTAGATATGTTGATAAGGTACAGAAAAGAATCGCACGATTGATTACGGAAATTTAGCTGAAATGAAGGTATAATCGAAAAGTGGAAGAACTTGGTTTGTGAATTTCTTAAACAGATATACGTGAGGTCTGTTCAAGCATTTTGCTGTCACTGGACAGAAAGGAAATGAAATACCCACCAGTGTGGCTCAGTGTTCCAAAGCAGCACTCTTGATCTGGGATGTAGAACGGGGCCGGGCACGAGCCCGGGTCCCCGAATGCCGGCACGGTCTCCAATCTACGCCTCATAAACTACACATTTCACAAACGAAAAATACACTCATCACACACAGAACATATTTACAGATTTCACAGACAGCTGGCAACACTTCACTCCTTCTATTAGTACGCAGTAGGAGCTGACAGTAGCTACAAAATGTTTGGCGTCAGTTAGGACATGCGGCCTTAAAATCAAAGCCCAAAATTTGTAAAACTCATCAAAGGCAGCCCACCCCTTAATATAGGGAAAAGGTAGTGAAGAAGAAGAGGGATAACGAAAGTAAATGGGTGAAACTTATCTAACAAATTTTTGATGTCTTGCATCGTGCAGTACCTCGAATTGATGTCCTTATCCAACCATCCCGATTTAATATCCAATTCACCAGAATGCCAGGAAGTGTTCTTCATGGATGCTTCATCACCAATATACACAGAGTATCCGTGGCATCTGTGTTAGGTGCAATTCCCTACAATGCACTCTCTGTTACCCAATTAGGACATAATATCTGAGAAAATATTTAGCACACAAGTTAAAATGCGACACCATTTAGCTCAAAATACTAAGTTAATGACATAGTATATATCACTAAATAGTTATGTGTATAATTCTCAATAATTGGTTGTGGTATGAAAAGTTTCAGTAGGTAATTGGGAAAGCAAACGATATGCTCCATTTCCTATGTCGTAATTTAAAACAGTGTGCGATGGGATGCAAATTGATTGTATACACGCAGTAGTGCGACCTCACTAGGAATTTCGTTCTTCTGTATGAATCTCCAACAAAAACGGTACAAGAAGAGTCGCTCGATTCATGATATGCATATGTAGTTCCAGGGAAAACGTAATTGTGATTTTAAAGGAGTTGGGCAGGGAAGATTTGGAACACGGTAGGCGTTGCTCTTATTACAAACTAATCCGGAAGTCTATCCCAGATTTACTTTAAGACGATAGCAAATATATTTTATTACCAGCAACATTCATATCAATGAATGTCCGAGAAAATAAAAGAAATTGAGCCAATGTTTTCTTGCTAGTGATAAGTGAATGGACTAGAAAAGATTTATCTAATGAGTAAACTTAGAATCGAAAGGTTCTGCTGTTGAGGAGCCACTTCAGCCATACAGATCTGCGATTTTCTGGTTTTTCTTGGTCACTTCATCCGAATGCCAGGATGGCACATTAAAATAATCCATGGCTGCCTCCCGACAAATCCCGCGTATCCTTTCCCATGCATAACAGTTTACACATTAGGATAGGTGCAACATATCCTCCACCATCCAATTTGTAGTGAATCCCGGAACAACAAGAATATTGTTAAAAATATATTCCTGCATTCAACCTTCCTACACAGTGGTAGATTGACCTCCTATGTTGCGGTTTCTGTCTAGCATGGGAAGGTCGTAATATGATGCCCGGTTATACAAGGCAAAACTCTGCCAAGATCGCGCGAAATATGTTTAAGCTCAGTTGAAGAAGTTCTGGTAAATCAGTCACTCACAGGACATGTTTCTCAATATCTGCGCCAGTTTTCCTTTCAGAAAAAAAAACTACTCCACCATTCATACCGTGCCTGATTTCTCACCCCCCTCCCCCCCTGCCAAACCCTGTCGCACGTCACCATTGCTTCCATCTAAATTCTGGCATATGGAACAAATTACTGACTGGTTACATCTCTGTAGCCGTTTGATATGAGCAAATAGCTCATTTTATCTTAAATTATAATCATGGGCTGGCGATAAAACTTGTGTGTTGCATTTTTGATGTCCATACATGTTGCGGTATACAGGAATAGCCATTTACTATCAACATCCCCATGTTTCATAGTATAGTACTATGCTAACAAAACCGTATTTGTTTCATGAAGCCGAATTTAAAATCAACACTTGTTACTTATGATGACATATATTTGACTTTTTTCCTCGGATAAACTGAGATTTTTTGTGAACTACAGTGGGCTTATTCTGATACTGAAATAAATGCACTGCATTAGGTGTATTTACTGTAGCTAAAACACACGCCTAAAAGAGCAGATCACGTTTAAACGTCAGTGAAAATAATATTGGCAGCAAATGTTTATTTCTTTCCTTTCAATTCGGACAGACAATGATTGCCGCAACTTCCTCGTGTTCAGGAACAGAAATGTGATGGTGATTTAAAGTAATTACCTATCTCCGTCATTTTAATATAATTATCTTTGTGCCTACTCTGGAGCAACGAGTTTCTAATATATTCCGCCAGAAAACTCTCATCGATTATTAAAACATCATTCGTGGGAAGGAAATCACGCAACCGCGTTACTTCTTGCGTCCTCCATCAACTTATTCAAGGTCTGAGACACGCAGACTTTGCAAATTTAGTAGGATAGCAAGTAAATACGTTAACGGCCAATAAAATCAAATAAGGAAGCGGTTACTCTGCTTACAGGCGGATGTTATGTGCAATAAATTCTCGCTCCGAACAACCTCAAATGTTTGAAGATTAAACGCGGCAACAAGAATAACACTGGAACCAGTATCACTACGAAAAACGGACGAGGACCGTTTATAATTTCTCGAAATTAATTACGAAGAGAGAAAATTGATAGAATATTTCGATTGTATTTAATCTGTTTTTATGAGTCTAGTAAACTTAATACAGTTTAGATGTGGAACATTTTATAATATTTTATTTTGGTGCCAATCATATGCTTTAGTGTTTTTACTCCACAGAAATGAAAAGTTTTCAACGCTAGATGACGAAAGAGGCAGCAAAGTAGTAAATATGAGAATTCACAAAAATTTAATGCATATGCAATTGAGCACGGTGTTCTATCCTGATACGAGATGCGTATAGAAATCAAATTAGGACAGATTCCTTACCTCAGTGTTTGTTGTACTTGTGAAGGTAAATGTTAGGACTGTTGTTAGCTGTACTACATAAATATGAAACAAAAGAGAGCAAAACTTAATGTCAACCTATTCACGCCGATACTCTGGTGTCATTAAGTTAAAAGTCCTCGTCCACCAGATGAATCACCATTAAAAATGTCGAATACTCCCGATCCACGTGAACTGAGGATAGCTTTGGAATTTATCCCTGAACCTTAGTATTCAGTCTGGTGAATAGGAATTGTGCTCAACCATCTCTGCAACCCCACTGTTAAAATTGCAAATGGCGAAAATTTCTTCTTTCATTGGGGCTTAAACCAGCTATCCACTAGGCAGTTGTAAGACACCAGCATTTTGCCACGGTCACCTGATTTGTGGGGTGGTACTCAACGAATATAAGTTTTCTTCGGGATTCATATCTCCACCAGGAAATTCTGAAATCAATCTTCCATGGTTTCTCGAAACCGTACCAGGCATAGTTGCTTAAAACAAGGTATAATATCAAATAATCACATCCATCTCTCAATATCGTCGTCACTATTAATGCATACAAAGAAAAATTATTATGAGCCGAAAGCTTTGGTTTTTTATGTCACCCTCCACACAAGACACTTGTGGGGATGGTGACATAAAAATTTTGCGCCCATAGTTATTTATCGTTGTGGTCAGTAGCAATGGCAATGATACTGAGGGCTAGAGATTATTTAATAAAATACCAGCAGCATTATTCTATTTCTGAACATAGTAAAATTAGATGAAGCTAGAGATTATCGTTAAAGACATATTTTAAAAATGCAAATATTTGGTTTTGTGTTTAGAACAAAGAATGAGGTTGACCTTGTAATAATGTCTTTATCTTGAATACTGGTTCTCTAGGCGACCTCTTTGAAAATTCCAACAGTGAATGAGTTCAAGAAACAGTGGGTAACTGGTTTCACGACGTCTTCAACCTAACAGGAAGGCTGTTTGAATAACCCGTAGCAAATATGAAATATGATTTGTTTTTCAAGATAACAACACCCCAAACCACTGAACACAGGGGTCAAAATCCAGGACACACAATACTATTCCATGGCCTGAAGCTTTTTCTGATCCACATAAAAAAACTGCAATTCTTCACTGAAAATAATGTGAGAGACTCTTTTATACTAGTCTTATGCTCTTAATTTCAGCGCGAAGACTGTACCCCTTTGTTTAGGCGTTTGGATTTTGGGCTGACAAACGTAGAGCCATTCGTGCTAGACGCCATTGGACACAGCATAGATAAGGGAATAGTCAAAAGTTGTTCGTCGCTCATGGTAGCCGAGGGAGATGACTGTAACATGTATTCATATGTCACATGACATTTATAGTATTCAGTAGCGCTGTCTACTTTCTTGTAAAATATTTTTTAATATAATTCGCCTGATGTCTGATAGATATGAAGTTTCTGATAATCAGCTTAATAGTCTGTTTAAAAGAAAATTGGGGTAACATTTTCCTCCTCAAGTTTTATGAATTTTACCACTCCAATAATGAACATGTTGCTATAATTTTTTAACTTAATATTTTCGATATAGTTGTAATACTACATTCTCTGAAATTTATAAACTTCTTACTAACTAACAGATTTTTAATGCTTGTTTGTAATTACTCTTCCGTTAATTTAAATATTACACTGAATATTTTCTTTCTTTAAGTGCTGAAATATTCTGGACAATAATTATTCTGTCTTCGAATGAAAAATGCTGTATTATAGTTGATTTAACATCAACCTCATGTGCCAGAGTAGCAGAAGTCATTAGTTATATTCGTATTTACAGTTGTAGTCTGGAAGAAAACTCATGTCACCCCTACCAACTAGCCTGAAAATTTCGTTTCGGCCATTCCAGTACAATCAGAAAAACAGAAACACAATTTTATGATGAAAAGGACGCGTGCTATTGCTAGCCCTTAAATAAATTCATGTGATGGTTATATTAAACCTGGTTTGTGTTGTTTTGTAATTTGTCCAAGCATGCCCGTAGTTATTTACCGCTATATGAAATTAATGCTCAAGAGAAGAACTGTAAACTTCGCTTGTGGCGCAGGCTACACCCGCCATTCTGTCTGCATTCCATCACAAATGGTGTCTGGGAATGCGCCAAGGAAATTAGCAATTAGCGGGTGGCATGCAATGCAGTCGCCGAGTCGTCGCTTAGCGTATCGACAGGAATTAATTCTCACGCACGTTCCGCAGTGATTCCTTCAATGAAATCGTTTTTGTCTGCGGTACTGCGCGATTTCCATTTTCGCTCCAAGCTTCCCTGTTAGTTATTGCTGGTACTTGTGTTTCATTAACATTTGCAGATTAATTGCGTGGAGGAGAGTTTTCGGCGGACTAAATCAGGTTTGAGAAAAATATACGGTGATGTAACTTAATGTGCTATCTGATTCTACTGAAGGTCTTAATATCACAGATTCTGCTTTTTTGCGTGCTGCAATTGATGACTTATATCTTATCAAAGATATGTCAAATGTCAAAATCAGTCCCTATTTCAGACTTGCGTAACAGAAATAAAGAGGATGGTTTGAGCCATTAAATTCATTAACAATATACATTCTGCGGTTTAATGGATGGTAAATTCACAGAATTGTACTATGTTTCCCACAGACCCCTTACTAATAATAGTAATAATAATAATAGGAAATTTGCAATACTAGAACTGTAATTTGATAGTTCGACTCACATTTCACACATTATGGCCAGAGTTCAGGTGTTCCCAGCTCTCCATTTATGCTTTCGCAATTATTAATTTCGGCGGTTCCCTCAGCATAGGTTCGCGAAACCCCTGGGGCAACCGATAAAAATATGAAAGCTTAGATTTCTTTTATAGAAGAAGATTGAATTCGACAAATAGCCGCTAATTTTAAAAATAGAATGCAACATATCTTAACGCTTACAGAAGGTACACTAAAGAGCCAAATAAACTGGTATAGGCATGCACATGCAAACACAGAGATATATAAACACTCAGAGTGCGGCACTGCGGTCGGCAACGCCTATATAAGACAACAGATGTCTGGCACAGGCGTTAGATTGGTTACTGCTGCTAAAATGGCAGGTTATTACGATTTATGTGAGTTTGAACGTGGTGTTACAGTCGGTGCACTAGAGATGGGACACAGCATCTCTGAGGTAGCGATGAAGTGGGGATTTTCCCGAACGACCATTTCACGAGTGCACCGTGAATATCGGGAATCCGGTAAACATCAAATCTACGACATCGCTGCGGCCGGAAAAAAATTCCTGCAAGAACAGGACCAATGACGACTGAAGAGAATCTTTCAACGTGACAGAAGTGCAACCCTTCCCTAAATTGCTGCGGATTTTAATGCTGGGCCATCAGCGTGCGAAACATTCAACGAAACATCATCGATATGGGTTTTCGAAGCCGAAGGTCCACTCGTGTACCCTAGTTGAGTGCACGACACAAAGCTTTACATTTCGCCTGCGCCCGTCAACACCGACATTGGACTGTTGATGATTGAAAACATGTTGCCTGATCTGACTAGTCTCGTTTCCAACTGTATCGAGCGGATAGACGTGTACGGGTTTGGAGACAAACCTCATGAATTCATGGACCCTGCATTTCAGCAGGGGACTGTTCAAGCTGGTTGATGCTCTGTAATGGTGTGGGACGTGTGCAGTTGGAGTGACATGGAATCCCTGATACATCTAGATACGACTCTGACAAGTGGCACGAACATTCGCATCATGGCTGATCACCTGCATCCATTCATGTCCATTGTGCATTCCGACGGACTTGGGCAATTCCAGCAGGACAATGCGACATCCACGCGTCCAGAATTGCTACAAAATGGCTCCAGGAACACTGAGTTTAAACACCTCCACTGGCCACCAAACTCCCAAGACATTAACATTATTGAGCATATCTCGGATGTCTTGTAACGTGCCGTTCAGAAGAGATCTCCACCCTTCACACACTTACGGACAGCCCTGCAGGATGCATGGTGTCAATTCGTTCCAGCACTGCTTCAGACATTAGTCGAGTCCATGCCACGTCATGTTGCGGCTCTTCTGCGTGCTCGCGGGGGTCCTACACGATATTAGGCAGGAGTACCAGTTTCTTTGGCTCTTCAGTGTAATATCGGTGTATGTCATGTTTCGGTATCTCATTATAAATAGTTCTTTGCAGAGAAGGAAGCCTAGTTGGTGTACCAAGCTTAATCGCACCACTTTAAATATTTTGTTGGTTGCTAAATCTCATCTTGTTTGCAAGTCATTCTACGTAGTATTAAGGATGATTCTAACATGCCTAGAATGACATAAACACGTGTCTCTAATGTGGTAAGTCAAGATAGCGGACTCCGCGCCACAATGCCACGCACGCTGCTAATGCTATCGTTCAGTTTCAGTCAATCGTATTATAGATACTTTAAAATAGTGCAATTTGAATTACGTGTATTTTTAATAAGATTATATGAATATATGGCAAAATTAACGTCAAAACGAAAACTTTTGCTTGCATTTCTCGCAACATACAAATTATATTAACAGTAAGTGTTTTAAGAACTCTTCGTTTAGATATAGGTTACGGTGGACATTATGAATAATTTGAAGTTTCTCAGAGAGACTAGCTAGCAAAAATATTCCAAAACTGACAGCTTTGACTCTGAATGTTTTCTTTATTTTCCAGTGAAAAAATCTGAATAAAAAGGACATAAATACTTAGTCCTCGAGCTGCAAATTTCACTACCCCACACTCTGCGGTAGAAACGAAAACTATTTGTTCCCTTTATTTCTATGTAACCTAACTCCAATATAATTTTTCAAAATTTTGATTACATTATTTTGTTTTGAGTCAAATAAACATAACAAATACAAATTTGAAGTCTGAAACTTATTTCGTTTAAGAACTAAAATCATGAGACAGGCGGAAAAACAAGTAACGATAACAATAGGGTTCCGTTTCCATTTGGAAACGAAATTATTAGGGAATCAAAACACCAGTGTAAAGGATAGCGAAAGAGTTTTGTGACTTTTAAATCTTTTAGACATTAATCTCAGGCACATGAGATGATTTTCAATACTTTGGTAAAGTCATATGATTAAATAACACATGTGTTTCTTATGTACTCAGATTGGAAGTCCGATTGCAAGAGATTTACAGGTTTGGTGGTGGCAATGGCTAGGTCAGGAGAAGGGGAAGACTTGTATCAAAATGGCTGTCTGCTGTATCGATCCTGGACGCCTAATGAGGCGCTTCGGATTGAGCGCAGGCGCAACCTCACTCATCGATCGCTGCGAGCCGACGCATCTGCCTTCTCACCTCCAAACAATCTCGTTTCCACGTCCTGTGCTCCATACACCACTAACTCCAACCACTATATATCGAAAATCAAAACCAAAAGTTAAAAACAGAACGACAGTCTTTATTCAATCGTGATGGTTTATGTTGTTATCTATAAAGTATCTCCATGAATAAAAGTAAAACCTGATTCCATTCCTTTGATTTCATTTCCTACCTCACAGAATCATGGATATTGACGAATATTTGTAACAGATGAGATGGCTGTAATTTGACTGTGTTCATATTATCAACACCGAAGAATGACTGGTAACGCCATAATATTGATGACTATCAGAGTGCCTGGAGTTGCTTGGGATGGTTGAGGTTGATTTGCCAGTACAGTATTTTCAGTAGCACAATTTGAAACATGTGTGTCAGATTCTCCCTAGTCTTTACTGAAAAATTACAAAAGTTTTCAGAAAATGCAATAGACATCCCAACCGGCAGGGCCATGGGAAGGGGAATGTAGTTGTCATTCTGAAGATTAGATTAGAGAAAAATTGACAATTTTGAACCCTAATTTTGTTTATGAAGAATATTCTACAATTACAAATATCATTAGGATAGGAAGCTTGAGTTGTCATACTATTTTTAAGCCTGCAATAAAGAAGTCTCATCGTGATCTTACAGAAATGAGTGAAATATGACGCTAAAAAAATTTGCGATTACATACACATTTTCATCTCCTGCCCCGGTGGTAGGTCACGTAGCAGCATACGACATACTGCAGATTCTAAGTCAGATCTTTAAAGCTTTCAAATTTCCTAAATCTCAATGTAAGGTTTGTTACTGTGACTATCCCCGTTAAAATCGATAAAATAATTTTTTGGTTCATAACAGATTTCAATTTTCTGCACCTGTGAATAAAGTTTCATGTCAGTCATTCCATTTACTCTATGTATTTGGATGACTCGTCTCCGGTATAACCCAATGGGAACGATACGTTCAGAATTTCATTTACTGCTCCGTCGTTATTTAACGTTGGAACATTGGACGTACTAAACAATTTAAGTCTGATCCTAAGCTTTAAAACGGCGAAACCCCCATTGAAATAAGCTCAGTGGTTTTTTAGTTTTTCTGGAACAAACATACAAGGTTTTTGTTCTATAGATACTGTCATATTCTGGTTCTGTCATAGTAAACTGGGATACTAAAGTAGAAGCTGATTTATAACCTCAGAAACTAAACCTCATGCTTAATTGTTTCTTTATTTGTGTCAGTAGCATTTAAAAATACAAAACGAAAGAAAGTTTAATAAGACAGAAGCTATTACATACTATTAAAATGACTATTTACATAATAAGTCGCTAACATTTGGCAATCTTAATAGCCCGGTGATTGACTAGTGGCAGGACCAGTTGTGGGAAAATATATGGGACAGAGAGCAATTATCAGATGCTTTGTTGTTTGATGTTCACCGCATTCACATACGTTTGGCCCTTTTGCTCAGTGCCCCACATTATATAACTGAAAAAACGCTTAGAATTATAAATAATTAATAGGAAACAAGGGCGGTCGCGTAGCTCAGGCAGTTGTGTGTCTTCCCACGGGGTTCGATCTGCGATGAAACCGAGGATTTCTGCTTGAAGCTGAATGTCCGGAACGGTCTGCCAGGCCACCCAGCCTGCCATAAAATGAGTTATGTGGGGGAAACTCCGCGAAGTTAAAGAAAAAGGGCCGGACCATGTCGCCGTCGATTCTAGTGCCTACGGAATGCGGCTTGAAAGCGGTAAAAACCCACTGCCTTTACCTCTTATTCTAATAGTTTGCTCATAATTCAATATTACTGCGTAAAAATTTCAGTGCTGCCTTGTGTACATTGCCGTACCCTCAGTTTTAGGTTTCAGCCTAACAGATCATAAACTTTAATGAGATTTTCTTATCTCAAGAGACATAAAATGGGATATCTGTACGTTCGTGTTGTTACTTCATCCTCTGTGCCTTTATGTTTTCCATGTAAATGTGTTCCTTTATCTTTGTAGATTTACAAATCATCTATCCAATCGAAGACAAAAACTTTGTTACTCATGGGGCTATAAGACAATTCTTTACACATTTCATAGTTTAAACGCAGTTAAAGTAGCTAAATTTTATACCTACATTTGCAGAAACGTTAAATAATGGCAAGAAAACCTCAAATTCTAAGACGTGATAAGCGACTCAAATAATAACTTCATTTGTGAAAAAATTGTTTCCTGGAACTTTCTTCTCCTCTCATTGCATAACTGCAATCTACATTCTAACGATCCAACCGAGAGTATACAAGAACAGTCCAAATTCTGTCGGAAGCCAACATGAAAGACTAAAGGAATTTGGGGACTTTCTTTAACAGAATAGAATACATAAAAATATCCAACTAAAAGCTTGTAGTACTTAGTTCTAAGGAAATTCTATTCTAACCTGGTGACTGGTGTTATCTGTACGTAATTTCTAATGATGGCAGAACATTATAAGGGCGAATCTCCAATCGAGTAATGAAATTGATAAATCATTCTCGTGATGTGAATCATTTTTCTTCCTCCCTTTGCTTTGAATATCGTATTATGGTTGCAAATTGGAACAGTCGACAGCCAAAGAATTTTTTTTTTGTGATGTCTTTATTGTGCTCTGAATAACTGTTTCACTGGCCTTAATGTCAATGTTCTGTGCCGTGTGTGTTTCATATTTTTTTATTGTGGCTTTACGTCCATCGAGGTCAAGGTCATTAGAGAAGGGGAAGGACTGGGGGCGAGGACCAGGAAGGAATTCGGCCATGGCCTATTGAAATAATCACTCCGGCATTCGCTTAAGTGATTTGTAAAAACCATGGAAAACTCAAATCTGGATGGCTGGATTGTGACTGGAATCTACGTCCTCCAGAATACGAGGACAGAGCGTTACCGCTCACCCACCACGCTCTGTCATATATTCTTGAAAGATGAAGCCATTCGTATGGTTATAATTAAAGATACAGCATGCCTTACGGTTTGAAATACCTGACGCGACTTGGATTTGTATGAGCAATAGACATTGTTCAGTTCTTTCAGACATTTAACTTAAGTCGTCAACTATCATAACAATTGCGGGTAGTGTTCATTTTTAACTCAGTCTCCCCCCAGTTTCTCGCTGCTAATCCCACCGGCAGTTTGTTGCAACGTGTCATTTGAAGATCAAAATCAGTGACCGCGTTTTATTGCTTTCCTGGAGTAGACATGGTGTGGCACTCCTGATAACGAATCCAATCCCTATGCTAGTCATAAAAGCGATCGTTCTCATTGCTCTTCGAAGTTTTGGTTTGGGTCCTTGAGATACTACTCAATTAATGTAACGTAGAAACTGGTTTGGTTTTTCAAAAAGATATAATGCTGTACGGAGAGTAAATTCTATTGAAGGTTTCTTAATGACCTAACAAATTAAAATTATGTGATTTTCTTTTCAGTCTTAGAAAAGCGCAGTTGGTAATAACGTTAAAATTCGAATAACTTTCAGTGAAATATTTTACAAAACTGGAAGGGAGAATTTGTTCTGATAAACTTAAAAGCTGAAATTCCATATGGTTTTCATGATATTTGAGGTTTGTTTACTCTTGTTAGTAGTAATCTCATCACCAGTTCCAATTTTCACAGAACAAACTTACTTCGCATTATTAGGTCGTTGGTAATTTTTCAACACCTGGTTTTTGAAAGATTTTTTTTTTAATAATACAGTCTACCTGCTAACAATTTTTATTTAATGAACAGTTTATTCCCAGCCTTGTTTTGGAAGTATGTTACAGGACGTCATCAGAGGAAACTGATGTCAGTTGTCGGCAATTAAACAGCCCAAGTGCTATGAAAGTAATAATTTTAATATACAGATAGTGCAAAAGTGAAAACGCACTATATAGAATTATAATGCTGACAAATTAAAGCATACAAGCAGTGTTAATTATTTCGCAGCAACAAGTGCTGTTCCTGACCACCGTCTGAACGGTGATACCGATTTTCAACTGATCAAGCCGCACACCACAAGGGCGAAACGCATCTGGGAATAAACAGCTCTAAAAAAAAAAAAAAAAAAAAACAACCAAAATAACATTTTTTTAATTTAATAAATTGTAATGGTGTGTATTAAATCGGAATTTTTAAGTTCAAAGGTCAAAGAATAACAAGATGAATAATGGGATCTCTTAAAAATAAAAGAAGAGTCAAGAGTGAGTTGTTGAAGAGAAGATTTTAATGGAGAGGATGAATTTGGTTTTTTGGAATGAATAAGTTTGAAAGAAGAGATGAAACAGTTTGGCTCACTGGAGAAGCCACAAGAATCCTGGCGGGATTATTAATAGTAAAATATTAGCCTGAGGGCAGAAGTTTTAGGGTTATGGATAAAGATAATGTTATATGACTTGAGAAAAGAGAATTGTTTGTTAAATAAAAAAATATACAAGTGATGAGATAAGTAGAAAGTGTTTTGATTTGAGATTGAGATATATGTAGATATAGACAAAGGAGTTAATTTGAGTTTGTGTGATAAGAATTGGAATAATAATAATTTTGATTTTTCAGCATGAGAATCACATTAAAACCAGCGCCGGACAAAGAGGGGTTAAGGAAATCTCTATATACTGGTCTGGTGCTGGAAATAAGAGGCAATAAAATATATAAATATATTTAAAGTATTATACAAAATAGAGACGTTACAATAAGTACGTTATAAGCTCTAACACCAAATACCCTTCATACAATCAATCACACGATTTTATCTATATGCAGTTGCTGCTAATGTTTTTCATAAACAAAATCTGTCCTTGTCATCTGAGGAGTTAACGTCGATGAGCTTAATGTACAAGACATATTCGAAGGGGTCAACGGCATGAATGAAGTTTGTTTAAAAACCTTACGACGTTACTTCATTATATAAGATCACAATTAATTTCTCAGTCTTTTCGCGGTAACTCGCCATGAATAAACTCTACATGAATAAACGAATCAGAGCCTCTAGGTAGGATTCGAAAATGACTCTTGCTGAAATTCTGTATTAAATGACGATTCTCTCATAGGAATATCAGGAAATAGTGGACAGAAATCATGAGGTGGTGATAACAGACAGAAGGTAAAAATTTCGGAGGTAATACTAGACATTCCAGGTACAGTAATAGATTGCATCCTGAAATATCATTTAGTTTTCTCCTGTTGGAAGCAGAAACTATTGAAAAAAATAAAATAAAAAGGCAATGAGGGGGAAGATGTCCTCTTATTTCTTTGCTGTTCAGTTTGTGATAACTGATGAGATGTGTCTTCCATTACTTTACCCCAGAATCGAAGCAACAGTCAGTGCCTATCCAGAAGGTTTTGTTGAACCAATTGTGATTGCGGATGAGACATGAACGCATCATTTTAAATCAGAAACACGGAAATACAGTGGTGGTTGCATGAAGTAAATCGAAGGTGTCTTTTTCTGGGTCGGATTCGAATGGTTTACTGCTCGACTTCCAGAAAAAGAGAAGCTTTCTAAAAGGTGTTGTTTTATGACGAGCCATCTTTTTCCCTTCATACTTAACCAAAATCGATAGAAAATGCATCATTTTTAAGAGTAATTTGTCCGCTTGGTTAACATTATTAACTAAGACAGGAAATTCAAAGCGTAAATGGCAAAATTATGAACAATAATGGAATGCGATAGTTCATACTGCTAGACTTTGCTGGCGTGGGTAAGGACTGATCACACTGCCACTAGATACCAGCACTCCATATCACAGAGATATTGATAAACTTTATGTTTTTTTCTAGAAAAAGAAGCTTTTCTGGTATATTTGTTTCTGTTAGTGAAACACCTTATCAAATTTTCACTTCAAATACTGTGTACAAAGAAATTGTGTAATGCAAATATCTCTTAATTTAAATTTTCAATATAAATATTTTGCAATGTTATTTACATGTAAATTCTCATGTAAATAACATTTTGTCTTTTGTTGTAAATTACCACGTGTTTGTGTTATACGTATTTTTAACGTTTCTAAAGGTGTTTTCTAACTCTTTCGTAAAATGTAAGTGTTTTGCTGCGTACCTATTTCAGTTAAAAAATAAACAATTGTTAAAAATGAGCCAGTTCAACTTTAATTCTACTAAAAGCAACCATCCTCGCTTTTCACTGAATAAGATTCCCAAAATTTACTATTGGGCCACCTACTTATGTTAAATTCTGAACCAACTTTGAACATCTACAAGGAAAAGAGAAGAGAATGATTATGAAAAAGATGCTCTTTTGACAGAGCGTAAAAAGATACTGCCTGGGACACAGTTGAAGTCAGATGAAGGTGTCAAATGAGCTGTCACGTCATTTTCCGATTTCCTTCAGAATTTTTTTTTTTTATATGGTTAGCATTAAAAATCAGAAAGTCGTTTTAAGAAGTGCATATATCTCAACAGGTACTAAGCTGAAAAACAGAACACAAATTACCTTTTACATTAGATGTATAATTTTGAGGTTATTCAACTATGGCATGATATTGGTAGCATGATTTTTTTACTATTAGCCTCCTAATAATATGTGACAAAATAGCCTTTTAAAGGAGCCATACTTCCATTCACGTGGAATCATTTAATGGAAAACCGAAATCTGGATGGCGCAACTGGGATGTGAACCCGCGTGCCGCTCGCCCACCAGACTCGGTTTATTAGTGTCGTTGTAAGTCATCGCTTAAATTCTTACAGGACTTTTATACACAACTTTGGTGTAAGCAAGATTCGACCTTACATATTTCATATCAAAAAACAACAATTTTCTGAACTGCAGTTTGGTCTTTCTCACAGTAAGAACTCAGATGCTTGCTGAGTAACACTGACTTTCAAGTTCTGGCACTGAGCATTATTTATCATTTGTCGTGTAAAATAGTACTGAAGCTGTGACAGTCAAAAAGCTTTGGTTTCATCTTTAGCAATTTTAAACTATTAAATACCTACAAGACTGGAGAAAACGTTCAAGAAAAGTCATGTATATCGCGAAACCTAATCGAGTCGAGAAACAACAAGTCAGTACTCATTTCATACAAACTTACCTAACCCACATTACTGAATCTATCCCAGGTTTATAAAAATAAATATAGATAAAGGACGTATTGTGCTCAAAGAACAACTGTTGCGTTGAATCTCCCATTGTGTTACAAACCCCGTTTACAGCCATAAATTCCGTCAACGGCGTTAGTTTGAACAGCACTGTAATTGGCACTGACAGACGCGAGACTGTGAATTAAGGCGTTCCGTCCGTCTGAGAGAACACTAAAAACATTTGCCCTTCGACGGAAATTACAGGTAGCAGGAAAAATATTAGTTATGCGTGAAAGTTGGACTACGAAGTTGCAATTACCCGTGTCCTCAATAAGGAGGTGTGAGTCTGTTGAAAAATATGATATATATTTCTACAAAACAGGGTAAAATAACATGATAAAAATCAAAGTGATTCAGTTGCTAAACTTGAAACTGACAGATCGATGTACTCAAGTTCTCTTATTATCGAAAACAACTACCTTAAATGATCTCAAATATGGAGGAGCATATATCTTATGATTTAACTACACTTGGAAGCTTGGATTCTATAATAAACATACCTCGCAATACATCCATAATTTTTACGTTTACCTAAAAGCTTAAAAATTTTACGGGAGGATTTACGCCTCGTCGACGTCATGGTCATTAGAGGACTGGAGACAAGGAACGGGAAGGTATTCGGTCTTGGCATTTTGGAGGCTGTTTCCCCGTGTGTCCTGGAGTGATTTGGGGAAACCATAGAAAACCCAACTCTGGTTGCTCGGAAGGGGATTCGAACCAGGATCCCCTCGAATGCGAAGCCAAAGCGTTACCGCTCAACCACCAAGATCAGTATAAAAATTTTGAACTAGATTCTGCTAGTTTTAACACCATAAACTAACACGTTCATTGTTCCTTGTTCCTCCTCTAACCACTACAGAGAGTTCAATCATGTATTAAATATTGTTGATATAGTCTGTAGTGTAATTACAAGGATCGAAAATTTTTTTGCTCTTTAGAGATTAAATATCATTGGAATCAGCAAAATGTTTTTTAAATATTTATTTGTTCCCGCCAATCTTGTTAACGCGTCACCATACTAGATACGGCAGGTACAACGGGACCAGTCCTGGTTTCCGCAAACCAGCAGTCCTGATTACCGCTTTCAGACGGTTTTACGCAATCACTAAGGCCAAGGTTGCCCAACCTATCTTGGAGATGGGCCACAATTTCGATTATAAGTTATCCTGCGGATACAAATACGTGCCTATAGTTATAATAGATATTTAAATATAACAAACATGTAAGTAACACAGTTTAATTACGATCAAAAAGTAAAAACCATCAATGAGACCACTACAGAGGTTTTTTTAAATTATAATCAAAAAGTAAAAAACATCAGTGAGACTTTCGCAGAGGTTTTTGAGCTAGCATCCGGGGATCCAGATTTGGGTTTTCAATGTTTTCCCCAAATTACTCCAGGAGAATGCCGGAATGCTTCCTTCAAAAGGCCATGGCTGAATTTCTTCCAGTTCCTTTTCCCCAATCCCATCCCGCCTCTAATGACCTCGACTTTGACGAGGCGTAAAGCAATAAGTAATAAAACAAAAGGAGCTATCATATTCTGGACCGGAAAATTTAAATGCGCTGGGGCCTAGGGTTGGGCAGCCTCGACTTAGGCGAATGCTGGGATGTTCACCAAATTCCTCCTCATAAACTTCACATTTCACAAATAAAACTACATTTTCCACAGAGAACACAAGCTACATGAATCGGAGACTGATGGAAACACTTAAGCTCCTCCAATTGATACAAGAAGTGACTTTCCTCGGTTATAACTAACCAGTGGAAGCACTTGAAAATTCTTAATTGCAAGCCATGATGAGAAATGAGGCTTTACGTTATCAGATAGGGTCCTTTCACTAATAATAATAATATTTATTTGTGCAGTCAACTAATAATATGTGCTTTTGATGCATAGGAGTAATGCATTTCTTTTTCGCCTGTTATTAATAATGGTCCATTAGTTGTTAGAACAAGATTCAATGACAGTACTAGAAAATTGCATTAGATTTGTATCTGCATCGCATTTAATGTACTGGGATCAGATTAAATTTTCTGCACAGATACAAAATTACAAAGCGAATCACAACACTGTCACGTCTCAGTTTTTCATGAGATGATGCAGAGATCTTGAATATCATGGTAAGAATCATCCTCCCGCGTCTGTTGCACCAATACTATAGGAGCTAGTAATTATGTGTGAGATGAATTTGGCACCTTCCTACCATAAAATCTTCCAGTAACTCGAAGATCAGAGGTTCTGTTGGCCAAAAGAAGCGTATCAGCAGCAAAGGCCTCATGCGGATATTAAAACGTCGTCATTCTTCTAAGAATAGAATTGATGCAAACAGCCCACGCGACTGTGAACTTATAACAATCCGACAACCTTCTATTCAAGGATTCGATAAGTCTAGACAACTTTGGTCCCAGTTTATCAGGTTCCACACAGGACACAGTGTATCGCGCAACAGGGCTCTGAGAAGAAGCGCTTTGTGTCTGTGGAAATACTCACATTTCAATGGACTATTCAAACAGAAGAATACACATAGGCCTTATTACTTAGCATCAAGGTGGACCATCTTCCAGAAGATGACTTGAATCCTTCGACATTTTATGTAAATTGGTATATGATATTAATATATCGTCTAACGCAAGGATCTTCGGCAACCTTGAACTAGTTTGCTTTCGGATGCATGAGTTGTTTTCAAACATGAATCTCAAGGGCGGTTCTTGTCCTATCCATGCATGCCAAGGTATGTCTTAAATCAGATTTAAGTCGAGAGCGGTGCCACCGCTGCCACGCATGTTAACTGAATCACAAACGAAAATATTGGTAACTAGCTGATACCCGCGACTTCGTACGCGTGGATTAAGAATTTCTTTGCCAGAATTGAATATAGAAAGTTTTTGGTAACGAAGGATTGGTCCCAAACAACACCGAGCGGGCATAATATCACAGGAAAGCCATCACTATATCATTCTACCGTCGAACCTGTCTCTTGAAGACAATCAATTTTCAATATATTTAAAAACAGAAAAGCAAACGAAGGTGAGGGGATGTGGGGGAGGGGGGGGAGGGGGGTTTAGCTAAGGGCAGGTTTATTTCAGACTGGTCTTTTCTTCTTTCTTCGGCATTAGCATCCGAGTTTTGGGTTCCAATAACTTTAGATGCTCGTGCTCTGCTAGAGCTACAACTTAGGCCTGTTTACTCCCACAAGGCATGTAAAAAAAAAAGGCAAAATAAACTGGTGCCAGAAACATTTAAGCAGACACAAAGTAATAGGACAGAGAATATCTACATCTACACTAAATAATACGTTTTCTCTCTTAACGAAATTTATTAACAAATTATGCACTAAGATAATGCGCAAGAAGCACACCTTGAGCAACCGACGTAACATTGCAGACTAACACACACATCCGTCTCTCTGTCACCTTTCGATAAGTTCTCAAAATTTCGTGACTACAACAGTTAATGATGCCGAAAAAAAAATGTCCTGTGCCCTGCCTAGAGATTTTCTTGTCAATATCGGTAGAGGCATTTAGTCGTCTAATAGTAACAAAAAGAGAGAGACTTACTTCCGCATTTATAGTATTATTACTGCAGATCACACACACACTGACTGCAAATCACCCCTGAGGCCTGAGGGATCAATATAGCGTAAATAAGTGTTCACCTACAGCATTGCAAGACTACCTACGATTTGCCTCTCATTGTAACCCTAAACTTGTGATATGTAGTACAGTTTAACATTCAATCTGAATAACCAACGGTCCAGGCGTGGCTCTTACGGTCAAAAGCAATTTTTAAAAATCTTTGCCTCAACGTAGCTTTGAACCGGAGACCACGACCCAAACATCAGTTAGCAAGCGCTTTAATCACTCAGCTACCCGACCACTGTATCGAAAGGCAATACAGAGACCTAGAAATTCAACGCGTCTGTCTATCGCCGTTCGGTAATTTTTCGAAATTATATCACAACATTTATTATTTAGACAGATAATTTTTCAACTAAATGTAGACAGTATTTCTCCTTGTTTCAAAGTGTGCAAAGTTTCATTGAGAACGGATGAAAACTGTGGATTTGAATGAATAACAAAAAAAAAAAACATACATTCATCTTTATATATAGATTACTGCAGATCACACACACACTGACTGCAAATCACACCTGAGGAATCAATATAACGTAAAAACGTGTATACCTACAGCATCGCAAGACTACCTACGATTTGCCTCGCATTGCACCCCTAAATTTCTGATATGTACAGTTTAACATTCAATCCGAATAACCAACGGTCCAGGCGTGACACTTACGATCAAAAACAATTTTTCAAAATCCTTGCCTCCACGGAGGTTTGAACCGGAGACCACGATCCAAACATCAATTAGTAAGTGCTTTAACCACTGAGCTACGCGACCGCTGCATCGAAATGCAATACAGAGACGTAGACATTCAACGCGTCTGTCTATCGCCATTCAGTAATTTTTCGAAATTATATGACAGCATGTATTATTTATACAGATAATTTTTCAACCAAATGTAGACAGTATTTTTTTCCTTGTTTCAAAGGATAAGTGTGCAAAGTTTCATTGAGATCGGATGAAAACAGTTGATTTATATGAAGAACAAACAAACATACATTCATCTTTATATGTATAGATAGAAATGGCCATGGACCCATCAAGTACTATTATTTAATATTGGACGACGGACCAAAAAGTGGGTGAGGATGGTAAATTATTGGTACCCACATCGTAATATCTTCCTGTGTGTTATCGGTAGATCTTCAGGACTACGACATGGATGTACAAACGTGGCAACACCCACCTTCATTTAGAATACGGAAAAATACTTTGCCGAGAACATATTTTGTCGCTGTTACAGGAGAGATGAAATCAGAGAAATAAGTTGCCATCGTGATGCAAATATCTCTCGTGCCATTAGTGGCTGGAATGCGCCGGTGGGAGATTATTTTGGTGCAAATCACCCTCTGCCACCCACAATATGGGGAATTTTAGAGTTATACCGGGTGCTTCAAAAAAATGTATACACACTTTAAACTATTGTTGTTTTCCCGCTCTACAAGGCTAGTGTTATATTTCTTCGCCAGGTGCCAGCATAATCGTCCCTCTATGTTATATTATCAGTTGGAATTTGTAATATCAACATGGGGGACGTACGTTTGAGTTTTGAAGAACGTAAGCAGGTTATTAAGTGGTACTGGAAGTTTGAGAATGTAAATGAAGTTCAAAGACAGTGGAGAAGGGAGTATGATACAGAACCACCTTCAAGATTAACAATTACACGCATACGAGACAAGTTCGAAGTTCATGGAACAGTGTGTGATGTGCATAAAGGTCATTCAGGTCGGCCTCGAACAGCTACAAGTGATGAGTCATCAATGGCAGTCTTGGAACTGTTTCAACGCTCTCCTAACAAATCTTCAAGGCAAGGGGCACGTGAAAGTGATGTAAGTGCTAGCAGCGTGCTACGCATTCTGAAGAGAGGCAAGTATCGTGTTTACATTCCAAGGCTGGTGCAACAGCTAAGTGAAGACGATCCAGATAGAAGGTTGCAATTTTGTGAATGGATTCAGGAGATGGTGATACGTGAACCGGGATTTATGGGTAGCATCATTTGGTCGGATGAAGCCCAATTCAAACTTAATGGAACTGTCAATAGGCACAATTGTGTTTACTGGGGTGAAGAAAATCCTCACATTACAATTGAAAAAGCTGTAAATTTGCCAGGTGTAAATGTGTGGTGCGGTTTGTCTTCAAGGGGACTCATTGGACCTTTTCGATTTGAAGGCACTGTAACTGGTATTAATTACCTAACAATGCTTGCTGATTCCATATTTCCTGCCATTCGTGCATTATACGGTAATGATGATTTTTATTTTCAACAAGATGGTGCTCCGCCGCACTATCACAGGGACGTACGAGCTTACCTGGATCAAAATTTGTCGGGCCGGTGGATAGGACGCAGGGGACCAATCGAGTTTCCAGCACGCTCTCCAGACCTTACACCACTGGATTTCTTCTTGTGGGGCACAGTAAAAGATGAGGTGTACAAACGTAAACCACGTAACCTAGACATTCTTTGGAATGAGATTCAAGCAGTGTGTAGAGAAATCTCATTGGACGTTTTGATACGATGTACAGAATCTGTGGTGACTCGTACTCAGAATTGTATTGATGCTGCAGGTCACCAATTTGAACAGTATTAACATTTGTTGTTTATGTTTGATTTACATTGGGCTTTTAGCTTTCTATTTTCCTGAAATTTAACTTTGTAGAACGGTAAATAAATTTTCTGTGGAAGTTCAAAGTGTGTATACATTTTTTTGAAGCACCCTGTATATAGATGTATAAAGTCAGTCAGCATAACTTGTAAGAAGTGAGCAGAATTATTAGTGGCTCCATCTTACCATCCCAGGCTGTGCTTCGGTCGTCAATATACACACAGTCCGTGATTATGAAGTTCTTTTTTTAAGAAAGCATTCTGCACAATGAATGGTTCCACTCGGCGTTTTAGATGCTGTTTAGTGTTAAACAGTTCTGTTCGCATATGAGGAAGTTCAGTGTGTGTGACAATCGCCTGTAATACTGTGGGATGATCAGTTTCGGGAACAAATGGTCGACGGCGACACGTTAATTGCATTAGGTTGCTGACATGTTCAACTGCCTCTGGAAATTCTCTCATACACTGCCTGACAAAAAACTGAAGCACCCAAAAGGGGAGAAGGAATGAAAATGAAGGGTTGAGAAGGTATGTGATACTATTTCAGTGATTACGAAAAAGCATCAAATTTGCAAAGAACTTGGGTGTGTCATCCCACTTAGCAATACAATGATGCACTCCCTTTGTCCTGGACGCTTGTAATGAGTCGGTTGGGAAGGGTGTCACAAAGCCATCGTATACTCACCAGAGGCAAGCTGATCCACAACTTTTGTAACTGGTCCTTTGGTCAGAGCTGGTTCCACACATGTTCTCTCCGAGGATCTTGCTGGCCACAGGAGTACCCCACCATCACATATAGAAACACGGTTGTGTAGACGAGCATTTGCCCTGATGAATAATTACACCACGATACATCAGCATGAGAGGTATGAAGAAGCAAAATGTCTATGATGTACCATTGTGCCTCAGCCACTACCAGCCATGATTTGAGGCCATATCCCATGGCTCCCTACACCTTGACGCCAAGGGTAACATCACTGGACCCCTCGAAAACATTGTAAGAATAGGACATCTCCCGAAGTCACTGTCATATTCGTCGACAATGGTCATTCGAAGTAGTGCAGAACCACGATTCAATGCTGAGCACAATGCGACGCCATTCATCGGCAGTCCATGTTTCCCGGTCACGGCTCCACTCCAAACGCAGACGTTTGTGGTGTTAATGGCAGCCTACGCATGAGACAGTAATTTCCGATCCGGCTGCTGCTAGTCTCTAACCAATGACATCATGGTGTTGGGGCCGTCACGTATGACATCTGTCATGGTTGGTGGTCACTGAAGAAAATCTGAAAGCACACTGGTTTGTCACGGACTTCATGCGTCCGCATGTGTTACCTCTCATGCTACAGTATCGTGGTGAAAGTTTTCAAGAGGAAGATTCTCGACCACACACGGCTCGTATCTCTATGAACTATCTGCATGGTGCTGAAGTACTCCTGTGTCCAGCAAGATCCCCCGATATGTCCCCAATAGAACATGTGTGAAACCAGCTCTGTCCGAGTGCCAATACCCACGATATCAAGGACTAGCTACGACAGTTGTAGGCCAACTTGCCTCTCGAGAGGTTACAATGGCTTTATGACACCATTCCCAAACGTATAAGTGCATGCATTCATGACTGAGGTAGTGCAACGTCGTATTGTTCTGTGTTAATTTGATTCTATTTTGTAGTCACTTAAATAGCGCTCTCAACGCGTGAAGTTTTATTTCGATTCCTCCACCCCACTTGTTTTTTGTCAGTCATAGTTTTCTAAACGATATGTACAGCCGCCTGTAGAAATATTGTCACATTTCACGCTTTAAATGTAATGGGGGCTGGGGGCGGGAGAGAGCTAGGGTCGGTTATTATCTATCCAATTAAAATCTAAAATGACTGATATACTGAAAAAGAAACAACGTGTACGTTTCTTAGCATTGATAACGTTTGTTCCAATCTGTAACGCAGATACACGAAATAAGTAGATATGATTGCTATCACTACGTCGCATGGTGGTCAAAATAAATTACGATACGTGCATATGCTGTACTGAGAATGAAACAGGCATTATCTTCCAGATATTTTTCCTGTCGGTCTATTTCTCACAAACAGATCTGTTATTGGAGACTTCACTCTAAAAAATATCTACAAAATTAAAACCTAAAAACAAAATTTGGAACAGAAGTTATGGCATTAGCTGCGCTATAGATGAAATTAGTAATTGACAAAAATACAATCTACTATCTGTCTTTGTTTTTTTCGCATATAGTTTGGTTTTAAGTAAATGATTATTTAAAGCAGCGTGATTGCTCGTAATTTTTGTTTTTTAATTGCATTTGACTACGTGGTCATGCAGTTAGCTTATAGTATCGTGATTCTTTTCACACTTACAAATTGATTTGACATACTTTATTAGATCCCTCAAGCATAGACAATACAAGACAGACACAATAATTAATTGAAACCACCAACGCCCTAAGCCGGATTCGAACCGGTGACCCCTGCAACGTGAAGCAAGCACGATACCCTTATGCTGCCGGGATTGGCTGCTTGCATGTTGTCCCAGAATGCTAGTTAATATAGATTATGGACGGTGCTTCAGTAAGTACAAACTACAACATTCATCCAGTTGTGTTTATATTCGTGTAACTTTCGCCACCTTGTGGCTGTACATGGCGGAGTGATATGTTGGGGTTTATCATTAAGTATGTATTTAGAAGTACGTAGTTTTAGAGGCTATTAATTTTCTTTTAGCGAAACTAAGTTTTCGTGTGTCAGACAGGCTAGAACGCTTTCGTGGTAAAATTGTCCGTTTTAAGTGGTACGATTGCGAAGTTAAGACAGAGAGGATTGTGAAGGCACTTTACTAATTTTCGACGTCTCCCAGCCAGCAATGCCATCAGCAGATTAGTTATACTGTGCTTAACCTATCGCCAGAGCTTGATTTGTTTTAATCTTGGGTGTGAAAGAACTTCCGTAATAGAGCTTTTGGCCAACAGAGCAACAGAAAAAAATCGCAATTTATAATTACCAAATAGCTTGCAAAAAGCTTGGATTAAATGCCCAGCTTCACATTTCACTTTCTCGTTGATGTAATTTTCACAACCAGCAGTGTATTTAAACACACTGGCAAAGGGAGAAAACGAAGAGGCTATCATGCGTAGCTAAACGATTACCCATTCACCTGGGGGCTCCAACTAATTTCCTGGTTTTAAAAATCCGACCAGCAATTTTTCAACACAGAAAATGCTGGTACCCACATTCCTCGGGTAGAGCAGTAGAGTTTGCAAGACTTTTCACAATCTTTCATAGTGCGCTGCACATGATTTCTTCATAACATAATTCGTGCCTTTATTACAACTATGAATAATCGTTCAGGATCTGACATTAATATTTTGTTTGCATTCTGCTGATCATTGAAATTCTTCTTATTTTATTGTAACTATGTTGACATACTACGCATTAAAAGTAGTATTTATTCTCATCCGGTTTCAGAAGTATTTGAGCATGATTTTCGTACGTTCTGTTTTCATTTTCTTTTTTTCTTTCATTTTTGCTTATGGCTCTACGCCTCGTTGACGTCGACGTCATTAGAGGAGGGATAGATCTGAGGAAAAGGAACGGAAAGGAATTCGGCCATGAAATTTTTGAAGGAGCTATCCCTGCATTCGTCTGTAGTGATTTGAAGAAACCATGGAAAACCAAAATCTGGATGGCTGGACGGTAATTCGAACCCACGTCCTCCCGAAAGCAAGGCGAGAACATTAACCGCTCACCCACCACCCTTGGTTTTCATTTTCCGCCAGTGTATTGAATAACTCTTATGATTAATAATAATATGCAATATAGTGTTTACTTCTTCCGAAATTATGTACAAAATTTAATAACAGATGCTACTAGTTATATAAGCGTCAGCTTAATGTATACGCGGTTGAGTTGCTTAATTACTATATTTGAAACGGCTATAATTAACATAATCTGTTTTAAGAACAACATGATATATTCTTCCACATTCCGAAAACCGCTGCCACTTTGGATCATAGCAAGTTTCCGTCATAATATGTTATCTTTAACAGGACGCAAGCATCAAGCTATATATATTGTGATACTCAAACACTTATCCAAGGAAATTGTTTTTCTAATAAAAAGCGTACGAATCTATCCGAATATACTAAGGACTTGTAACAGTAATATGAAGGTTAGTTACACTCGCATGGAAGGTGCCATGAAATTTCACCAAGGCGGGTGGGAGAGAAGTAGCAATGGCCTAGAACAGAGGGGTTGTTCACGGAAAGAAGGCTGCAACGAATAAATGGACGGCCATAAGTGAACAATGTGTTTGTAGACTCCCTACCGGCGTGAAACGGAAAAGAGTGACTGTATGTTGTTAGCCAATAAAATATTTGTTTAAAAAAACTCAAAAACCGACATCAAAATAAGTACACTTATAATTTTATAATAACTTTATACCTTGCTTAGAAGAAAGTGAATCTAAATAGACTATATTTTACAGTACTGTTATTGAAATTTTTACATTAATTTGTTATTTTTGGAGTCGGTGCCAGCTTTAACATCGCGAAGATCGAATTACTGAAGTTTATTTGGTGTTCTACATCTACATCTACATCTACATATATACTCTGCAATTCACAAAATTGTGGGTGGCAGAGGGTGCTCAGCACCAACGCTAATCTCTTTACTGTGCATTCCAATCCCTAATGGTACGAGGGAAAAAAGAATTCATATAAGAATCAGTCCGCCACCTTATTTCTCTAATTTTATCTTTCCTGTCCTTCCGACTCAAATAGGTTGGTGGAAGAAGTATTTCACTACACTCAAAAGTGAAACTGGGAGTACGCATGTTTATCAATAAGTTTAAACGAAACGTGTGTCGTCTATCTACCAGAGACTCCCAACCTAGTCTACTAATCAGTTTTGTGACGCTTTCATAAGGACTGTAGCAAGCGGTCACGAATCGAGCGGCTCTTCTCTGTACTTTCTCTATACTTTCGACCAACACCTTACGAAACGGATCCCAAATGGCACAACAATAGTCCAAATGTGGACGCAAAAGAGATTTGTACGCTATCTCATTTGTTTGTTCATTACAATTTTTCAAGATTCGACCTATGAATCGCAGACTAGAATTTGCTCTTCCTATTAACGAATTAATGTGTGTGTCCCATTTCATATTCCTTTGTACTGTTACTCCCAAATATTTAATAGAATCGACCATATCAATAACTGTATTGTTTAACTCGTATTTCTGAACAATTGGATTCTTTTTCTTAGTTATGCTCATTGTCTTGCACTTTTCACAATTTAGAGTAAGTTGGCACTCAGCGCACCAAGCCAAAATAACATCCAGATCGCGCTGAATTTCAGCCAAATTTCTTACTTCCCTATAAATAACCGAATCATCAGCAAACAATCTAAAAAGGCTTTTCACTTTGTCTCCGAGATCGTTTATAAAAATTAAGAAAAGAAGTGGTCCAATTACACTTCCTTGAGGTACACCCGATGTAACATCTAGATTAGAAGAACTTTCTCCTTCAACGACAACATACTGCGACCGACCAGTTAGAAAATCCTTTATCCATTCACAAAGCTGATCCGATATACCGTACGCTCGAAGCTTCACTAAAAGGCGGTTGTGTGGCACAGAGTCAAAGGCTTTCTGGAAATCTAGAAAAATTGCATCTACTTGTGAACCTGCATCGATAACTTTCATTACGTCGTGTGTGAATATGGCCAGCTGTGTTTCACAATGATCTTTTCTTCCGAAGTCCGTGTTGATTTGTTGTAAGCAAATTATTATCATCTAGAAAATTCATAATGTTCGAGCATATAATATGCTCCATAACTCTACTACAAACAGATGTTATAGATATGGGACGATAGTTCCCAGGATCACTTCGATCACCTTTTTTGAAAATCGGAGTTACTTGCGCGATTTTCCACTCTGAAGGTACTTTTCGCTCTTGTAATGATTTACTGAATATATCAGACAGAAATGGCCCGATTTCCGCCGCATACTCTGAAAATACTCTTACTGGAATTCCATCCGGGCCCGGTGCTTTCCCCCACTTCAGGAGCTCTAATTGCTTAATGATACCTGCAGTATCTATTCGTAATGATTCCATCACCGACTCGCCAAGGCGTGGGAAAACAGGAATACTATCCTTATGTTCATTTGTAAATGAATTTGGAATATTGCTGTTGGTACAATTAACTTTCCGTACATACGACCAAAATTTCTTTGGGTTTTCTATGAGACTCTTAGAGAGAGAGTTGGAGTGAAAATCGTTAAAGGCCTCGCGCATTACATTCTTAATACGTCCTCTTAAATCAGCTAAGGTTTCTGAATCGCTGCGACACCCCTTCCTTCTTGAGCGTGCATGTATTTTCATTTGTTTTTTGAGAAATCTTTTGACTTCGCATGTGTATCACCGTGGATCATTCTCCCCCTTTATTGTCCGCTTTGGTATATGTATTTCCATGCCTTCCGTGACTATATGTATAAAACGATGCCACATCTCTTCAACGGTGTCCTTTGTTGACTTGAAGTTATGGTAATTATTCCTCAGGTAGGTTGTAAAACACTCCTTTGAGGCCTTATTGAATCTGTATACAATTCGCCCTTTTTACCTTTTTCGCTTGGTCATTAATTTGATAGTCGCAATTACCGCTTTGTGATCGCTTATTCCTGTGGTCGTTGAAATGTCGGTGAATAATTCTGGCCTGTTGGTAACCAGCAAGTCTAAAATGTATTCGCTACCGTTTTGACACCGCGTAGGTTCATTAACTAGCTGCTAGAGATGATTATCTGACAACAACTCGAGAATTACTTCAGAAGCTGCCTTATCCCTGCTACCTGTGATGTGAACATAATTACGCCAGTCAATATAAGGCAGATTGAAGTCGCCACCTAGAATCATAGCATGATCCTTAAAACGGCCAGCTATACTATTTACATTATTTCTCAACTCCTCGACGATAACTATGTCGGAATCGGGTGGACGGCAGAAGGCGCCTATGATGAGTTTTGACCCAGCAACGTTGAGTTTAATCCATATGATTTCACAGATCGTATCGACGTCTATTTCGTTACATGGGAGAAATTTACTCACAGCTATAGATACCCCACCTCCATGAGAATGTAATCTGTCTTTACGAAAAACGTTCATGCTATCTTTAAAAGTTTCGGCGGAACTTATTTCCGGTTTCAACCAACTTTCTGTACCGATAACGATATCCGCTTCTGTACTACAAATAACGCTTTCAAGTTCCGATTGTTTGTTGCAAACGCTTCTACAGTTAATTACGAGAACTTTTAACTGTCGAGATTCTTTTACGTTGCTCCTACATTCCGGTGTTGCATCTGATTGGGTTGCCCGTAACTGAATTTCGTATTTCGGGTCTTCCTCCCTCAGCCTAAAAAACACCCAGTGCATTCCACACGGCCCCTGCCACCCGTGTAGCCGATTCACGTGTGTAGTGCACACCTGACCTATTAAGGGGAACCCTACAAGACTTGACCCTATGGCGAAGATCGAGAAATCTGCAGCCAATGTCATCACAGAAACGTCGTAGTCTCTGGTTCAGCCCCTCAATACGGCTCTGAACCAGAGGTCCACAATCAACTCTGTCTACGATGCTACAGATGGCTAGCTCTGCCGATATCTTGCGGTCACTGGCCACAGAGTTCACCCTTTCAGCCAGTCGCCGGAAGGAAGAGAGGATAACCTCCGATCCAAGGCGACAAGCATCATTGGTGCCGACATGAGCCACAATCTGTAGTTGGCTACTCCCCGTCCCTTCTATGGCATCTGGGATGGCCTGTTCCACATCTCGGATCAGGCCACCCGTAATACACACAGAATGGACGTTGGATTTCTTCCCCGAGGAATCCGCCATTTCCCTAAGGGGCTCTAATAACCGCCTAACATTAGAGCTCCCAACTACCAGAATGCCCTTCTGCGTTTGCTCAGACCTGGCGGGCTGAGGGGCCGTCAACTCGCAGGATGACAATTGTGGGACTGAGTCAGCCTCCGACAATACATCAAACCGATGGGACAGACGAACAAGTTCAGCGTCTTGGCCTTTAAGCCTGTTCGACTGCCCCCGTGTGCGGCTTCGGAGTCTAGAAGCCATACGCCAGTCACCGACAGGCGACCGCGACACAGCATCCAACCCTTCAGCCTGGGTTGCAGGTACGACGGTCGAGATGGGAGAATCTGTGATAGGCATGGCTATATCAGTTTCCCCAACATCACATCTGCTGCAGCCTTTTACGGCGGCTTCCAGCTGTGTAACTTGCGCTAACACAGCTGCAAGCTGTGCGCGCAGATCAGCCTCCTCAGCATGCGTCTGCACACAGCAATCACAGTCCCTAGACATACTGCTTTTGAAAAACGCAAAAAAGTATAGAAAAAATGAACAGAAACAGTTCGAGGAGAAACGGGGAGTACGAACAAAAATTCCGAAATGTAGTGAGGCAGATATTATTATTGCGGTAGACAGTTTACGGAAACAAATTAGAAAGTATATTAATCTGTGGCTCGGCCTCTTTGGTCGTCCAGGCATATCTCCGGCGCTACAGTGTCAGTTGGTAGGCTGCATCGTGCTTTACAGTTAGTATAATATCGGCGTATAATCTGTATGTTTCAGTTTTGTTGAAACATGTTTTTAACATTAAATGTAGGTAATTAGAAACTTGATTTTTATGTGTTATTGTTATTCATTACTGATTTTATCTCTTCGTTTTTCTTTCTTTGGCTGGCACCGACTCCAAAAATAACTAATTAATGTAAAAAATTCAATAACAGTAATATCAAATATTGTCCATTTGGATTTACTTTCTTCTAAGCAAGGTATAAAGTTATTTTAAAATTTTTAATGTGCTTCTTTGAAGTAGTTTTTTTGGTTATTTTAAACAATTTTTTTATTTTTATATTTTTAGTGGTTTTATAGTTTGTTTTGTATTTTAAATAGGCCGCATCAGTTCTCATTTTGCGAACTTCCTGGTAGCTCAGTGGTTAAGGCACTTGCTTTTAAAAAAATCTGTCTTTATATCCCCAACAACTTCCAGAACGAGGTGAATTGGATGCTGTGTTAAGGAATGTGAGGTTACATTTTGGTCCAGGCTATGTTTCGACCTAATCATAACATCAGTTTAAACTGCCCCTCTATAATCGAAACATGTAACAACTGGTCTTTAATAAATGCCACATACACCAGTGATGTCAAAAATACAGCCCGCGGGCCGCATCCGGCCCCCGGGCCCTATCAATACGGCCCGCGATCGCAATGTGATACAGAAAGAATCATGTATACTATGCAAATAAATAAATGAAATGTTTTAATAATTCAGTAAATCTATTATTTGAATCTGGCCCGACTACACATTCTAAATTTAATATACGGTCCTCTGTAAAATTGAGTTTTGACACCTATGACATACACAAATATGTTTCTGGAATATACCTGTTTGTTCCGGCATCACCCAAAAAATATAGATTTTTAATTGGTTATCACAACATGAAAGCTTAGGGTCTAGTTGAAATCTGAGATATTACGACACATTTAATTTATGAATGTTCTGCCACGACTTAAATATAGCTTAATTGACTTTGACGGGATTCAAAACTATGGATTTTTGTAAAGAACATTGGAAGTTAAAAGGGGTGGGTGTAAAGGGGAAGATGGATGCTTTTGTATACCAAATGTAGACCGTCTTTTCTGATTGATTTAAAGTGTACGTGTGTAAATTTCTATTGATATCAGATAAAAACTGTAGGTATGTATAATAAACAATTAAGGGGTGTAGAGGCGATGAGTAGTTTGGTTTTTGTGAAGCTAGTGTTGGCAGTATTTTTATCATTGTTTTTAAAGTATACATGTGCAAAGTTCCATAGCTTTTTGTAAAGAACATTTGCTAATATTAAATGGGGTAAGGGAGTGAGCGGATGGGTTTTGTAAACGGAATGTAGACACAAAGTTTCTCTTTATTTTTAAGTATACATGTGCAGTGTTCCATCGAAATCTGATAAAAACTGTTGGTATCAATAAAGAGTATTGGAAATTAGGAGGGGTGAGGGTAGAAGGGAAGAGGGGTTGGCTTCAGCAACCAAATTTAAACACAATTGATCTGTATATTTTAAAGTATACGTGTACAAATTTCCTTCAGAATCGGATAGGAACTGTAGCTTTGTATAGATTAAGGGGATGGAAAGGGGGAGAGGGATTTGGCTCCTTTGAACGAAATGTAGACTGTATTTTTCTGTTTGTTTTGAAATATACATATGTATATTTCCTTCAAAATCAGATAGAAACTGTGGCTTTATGTAAAGAACATTGACAGTAATTTAAGAGGTAATAGGGAGGATAGGTTTTGTGTTTTTGTGAAAATAATGTGGACAGCATTTTTCTTTTTCTCTTTGTTTTAAAATATACGTATGTGAAGTTCCACCGAAATCAGATAAAAATATAGAGCTGCACAAAAATTAAGGAGTGTAAAAGGGGAGCTGGGGTAGTTTTTGGGTTTTTTGGTCAGAAATCATCTCCATAAAAAAATATATATATGTGCCAACTTTCATAAAGATCAGCCAAATGGTGTTGATTTTAGCTTTTAAAAATTTAAATTGACAAAAATCAAGTATGTGGAAACAGGGAGAGGGATTCAGTTTTGCATACCTAAATTTAGCATTATTTTCCTCTTTGTTTTATAGTAAAAGGGTGCTAATTTCTATCTAAACCGGATAAAAGCTATGGGTTTGTATAAAAATTAAGCGGTTTAATGGGGAGATGGGGTGGTTTTTGGATTTTTTGGGTCAGAAACCTTCTTCTTGAAAAAATACATATAAGCGCCAACTTTCATGGTAATCGGTCAAACGGTGTCGACTGTAGCTTTTTATAAAGAACATTGAAAAAAATTAAGGGGGTGGAAGGAGGGAGAGGGGTTGAGCTTTGAGAGACCAAATGTTGACAGGATTTTTCTCTTTATTTTAAAGTATACATGTGCAAAGTACAATCAACATGAGATCAGAAATGTAGATTTGTATAAAATTAAGGGGTGCAAAGGGGGAGATGGGGTGGTTTTTAAAAAAAATTTTAGTCAGAAACCTTCTGCATGAAAAATTACATGTAATTGTCAACTTTAATGGAGATCAGTTAAATGATGTCGACTGTAGCTTCGAATAAAGAACATTGGACAAAATTAAGGGAGTGGATACTGGGAGAGGGGTTCAGTTTTTTCAAACCAAAAGTTGACAGTATTTTTCTCTTTATTTTTGACTATACATGTCCAAAGTTCCATCGAAATCGGATAAAAAATGTGGTTTTGTATAAAAAAATTATGGGGTGTAAAGGGGTATAGGGGGTGATTTCTTATTGAAATTCATATGGGACCACTTTGGAGGTATACCCTATCCACTAATTGGAGAAGATATCGCTGAACATAAATAATAATAATAAAAATACAGACGAAATGTGAACCTCCCCCCCTTTTTTTAAGTCGGTTAAAATCTAGGGAGTGTGTCGAGACAAAGCAAAGGACGTTTTATGTTGTGAGGAGAGAGGCACGTGAGAATGGAGGGCGAGGAAGTTTCTGCGATAAATCCCGGGATGAGATTTACGTGGGACAATGATTTATGTAGCAGAATTACACAGAGTGAGGGATAAAAAAAAAAAGAAAAAAAAATGATACTTGTACCATGGAATACAAACACACGTTATTACACTTGAAAATGGGATATGAGCGACTGCTAATGTGTCTAGCAAATATGAATTTAGCATATGCGATTGTTATAAACTAATGTTTGAATTAGAAATTTTTTTTATAGTGAATCAGCGCGGCTTATTGTTTCTCCAACGTCCCTATTGGTCACCGAGGATATCAAGCACCAAAAGGGACACCACGCAAAGTCATTTTGGGACTAAACGGAGTGTAGAAGACTCCATTCTGTTTTTGACCAGCATTTTGAACATTATTTCTGATTTTAAGAAGCAATACGAACATAAATTCTGTTTTCGATGGGTATTCTGAATATGAGTTAGAGCTAATATATTCATGAAATGTTGGTTTTCATTTTGAGATACGTTCTGATTCAACGAACTTGGAAGACTGTTTCGAGCTGATATGGTGACAGATCAACTATTGATTACTTAGTAACAAAGCCTGTAGTCTCATGAATTAGATTTCGTGTTTTCTGACCGAGGGTGGTAAGTGAGCCGTAAAGTTCTGACCTTTCTTTCTGGGGGACATTGGTTCGAATCCCCATCCGCGCATCCAGATTTCGTTTTATCATGGTTTTCAGAAATCATTCCTTGCGAATATCGGCATGGTTTCTTCAAGAGACCATGACTGTATTCCTTCCTGTTCCTCTAATTACCTCGACATTAACGAAGCCTAAATCCCTACCCAAAATAATTGTATTTTCTGTGGTATCACGCTAATACCATACTGCCAACTGATGAGTGATACTAAAGCTGTGTCTAAATGCGCCAACACCGTAATAGGATGAAAGAACCTGATAAATGTCCCGTAATGTGATTGGTGAACGCATGTTCTGTTGGTTGCACTTCTACCCGTGGATGACTGTAATGAGTGTTGATAAGTGTAATGTGTAGTTCATGTTGCGTATATAGAGATGGAAGAAGGATGAGGTGAAACTCGGTGCAGGTTCAGTAGGCCTGCTTTTCCGAGTTATAGGAAGGGTCCACCTAGCTTATTGCAGCATCCGACCGATTAACTAACATCAATTGAGACTTAAGCCCACACTCAATGCGGACTGCGGAGAGGCTATGGGGTACGACACATGTATTCGTTGCACAACATGGCGAGCTGGAATTGTACAACAATCACCTCCCCCTATTTTGCTGGCCATCTCCATCCCTCAGGGAGGCGATTCCTCCACTGATAGAAGGATGGTTACGGGATATTGCGCTCCAGTGGTATTCGAGCATCCCCCTCTGCTTTTCCGCTGGTCCACAAAGGATCTCTGTGGTTCAAGCAAGGGGAAATTAACCCTCGGGCTGTACGAAGGCGGAGACAAGTTTGCTTTCATTATGCCGAAGCTGCCATTGGAGAACAAGGATACTTTGTCCTCCCTTATTCCGTTAGCACTGGATGGGATCTCTGGAGCTGTCCGCCCTTTACCTCCGACAGCAAAACGACGGTACTGGCAGCATTCGTTGCGAACGCAGATTCCACTAAATACCTATGGGATTCGTAAAAATTTGTCGTGGAATGAACATATTGAGAAGGTAATTGGAAAGCAAATGATATGCTCCGATTTCTAGGTCGTAATTTAAAACAATGTACACCGTAAGTTAAATCGATTGCATATAAAGCTCTGGTGTGTCGTCACTTAGAACATTGTTGTTCTGTATGGGATCTCCATCAAAAGGGATCCAAAGAACAGCCGCTCAATTCGTGACACCTAGAGGGAAAGCGTAAGTGCGATGTTGAATGAGTTTGGTTAAGAAGACCTGAAATACCGAAGCTCTCGGCAGAAGCTGATTGAAAAATTCACGACTGACCTATTTCAAGATAACACCAAACACATATTACTACCAGCAACATTCGTATCTAAGATTGATCGAGAATATAAGATAAGTGAAATCAGGGACAGAACCGATTCATTTCTATACTATTTTTTTCCACAAGCGATTATGGAGTGGAATAGGAAGGTGTTATCGAGCGATATGAGTAGGTATCCACAAACCCCTCCGACCATCCTGATCTGGGTTTTACATCGTTTTCCCAAATCACTCCAAGCGAATGCCGGGATGGTTCCTAAAAATAGCCCATGGGCGCCTTCTGGCATAACCCGTATATCCCTTCTTATGCAGAAATCGTTACTCATTAGGATTGGTGCAATGAACCCTCATAATAATAATAATACCGGGCTCTCAGGGTTGCGGTGCCTCATGCCGCCTGAATGCACACTGTTCCGATGCTATTGTTGTGCCGACGCTTTGGTCTTCTGGCTAAGGGTCGGTCGGAGTTCAAGGAGGTGGCGAGGCATTGGGAAATGGAGACACACGTACCGGTAGATCCTGGTTGATCTGAAAACTGGGTTCAAAGTTAAATGAAATTGTGCACCCTGCCACCTGTATGCACTCTGTTCCGATGTCTCCGGCTGTGGGGAGGGTGGCAGACGGACTGAGGCGTTAGCCTGTTCAATCGGGCTGGTGGTCTAACAGACGTAATTGGCCCTTGCAGTACTGAGATACTGCGGTACCGAGGTCCTGGTTGTGGGTCCAGTGTGACCTCATTCGGCGTCCCAGGCGAATAGTGATCCTGAATTTTTTGGAGCACACGGTGTCGGGAGTCAACTGTACCTGGCTAAACGGAAGACTGGGTATGAAGCAGTGAAGGATTCGGTGCTTGTTCCCACCGGCATGCACCCTGTGCAAATGCCCTTGGCAGTGAGGCCAATGGCGCGGAGAAAGGGGTCTTGTCCCCTCTTCTGCTGTTTGCTGTTGCACGCAGTAAGACCTTGGGTGCAGGGAGGTGCCGTGAAACTGCTGGAGAGAGACGGTCAGCTCTAGTAAGCCAGCGTACAGCATCGAAGGTAATATTTATGCCGAGGGTTTCAGTTCCCTTCGGTTTTCTCAGTGTATAACCACAGAAATACTTTCATATACAGAAACCAACCTTAAATGGATCTAACGTGACACAAATATTATATATATACACGAGTTTACTAAACGCTGCTGGAGGATAATGTGTACTTCTATCCGACGTTCTGTTTTTGTCGATGTGTTTTAGTTTTTTTTGTTATTATTATTTACTACGTGTTCTAATGTCAGATGGTCTTCTTTCAGTCCGGTAGGGTTCACAAATGAGTTTTTCACCAATACGCTGACGCTGCTTGATCCCAAGAACTGCGTTCTGCTAACTTAGTATCGCTATAATTCCATTACTTCTATACCACAAACTAAAATCCGTTCTGAAACAATTTCTCTTAAAATATAGTGCTGGCCCTGGCAATGTTGGGGCTAACACGCTGGACTCGCAATGTAAGGGTGGCCGGTTCGAGTCCGGCATTGGGCATGGGTGACTTTAATTAAGTGTTGTGTTCATCTTGTTTTATCCTCGCAACTGCATCCAAAAATTACATGTTAGAATCGTGATACGGTCCTTAGTTCAATATAAATTGGTCGCAAAGACTGAAGGTTTCTTGATTAACAGCTGGATTCAATGCAGGGAGCTGATGCAGCAATTAATAATTTAAGATACTAATAATTTACTGATGAGCGGAAGATTAGAAAAAAAATGTGATTTTTTGGAAAAAAACTTTGCGTACTTCTGATGGTAGACTTTGCGTTTAACTGTTTTGTTATTGAGATGCCATATGTACTGCAAAATCACGTAGAAGTATCCCTAAAAGTAAGTGACGGGAGCGTGGTTTGTAGATAGCTAACGTCTGGTAACGTGGTTGAACCTGTTATGCAGAAATCGCTCAAACAGAAGCTCGTTGGTTTTGATATTCCTGGAAACTACAACTGGGCCTCATCCAGTTGTCAGGAACAATATCGTTTCAGTTGTGATTAATAACTTAACTCTCCATTCTGGTCGTGAGGGTTATAAGTGATTGTTAAGTTAGTGTTCCTATACGACAAATTGCGTAAATCGACTTGAAACTTGGACAGCATATAGTACGAGAATTTGCTGTTGACGTTCCCCATTAACGGATATACAACTCCAACGTTATAAGTATCTCAAGATCTCTGATTGAGACAATAGTTTTGCTGCTCTCAGTAACAAGCCCGTTTTCTAGACTTTTCTTCCGGTGTTGAGGTGTTCAAGAAAGAAATTTGTGCCTTATTTTTCAACCTTGTATGAAATATTATTACTATCCGATCCCGCGGCTTAGTGACCAGTACGAGCTTGCCAATTTGAAAATACCATCCATCAGTTATCGTACTTATTACATGTAATGTTTGCTGTCTAAAATGCCAAGCGTGGCGCTAAAAAGGTGCGTAAAAATTCTTATGTATGCATTCATTAGCTAAATAATTTCATCCTGATTGGGGACTTAGGAAAATATCGGCCTTCCTGGTACTATCAGGTGTAGTGTTTTTCTTAACTCATCTTTAACTCGAATAAGTAAAGTGTTACTTTTTTTTTCTTTCTGCAAAGTTTAGTTTTGTGGCGTAATGTGGAGGGGGGGGGGGGGAGAACCGACCACTATTCGCTTCGGATATTACAGAAAAACGATTGAATATCGTAATCGGGTTGACTTGTAAGTCAGGGATAAGATTTAAGATTTTGAACGGCATTTACTACACATTTTCGTGTCTGGACTGGCAGAGTTTAAAATGACATTTCAAAAAAGACAGGCTTGGATGGCAATCTAGATTTCGGTGTTCCGTGAATCCCGAAAACACTCCTGGTGAATTTCGGAATGGTTCCTTTAAACGGAATTTCATACCACTTCTTGGTCCCGCCTCTAATGACTTTGACGAGTCTTAAAGCCCTGTCAAAAAATATTGATAATTATTTTGCTTAGTAGCTCTATTGATCTACATGCTAGGGGCATGAATATAGGTTTTTTAATTTTAATTATTGTTTCAGCTTTATGGCTCGTCGACTTAGATAGAACCAGGAGAGGTTTCGGCATGGAACAGGAAACTCGGCCATGGTCTTTGAAGGAACCATACTGACATTCGCCTCGAGTGATCTAAGTAAGCAATCTTTATGGTCGAACCGGGATTTGAACCCATGTTCTACTGAATGCCAGGCCCGAATGTTTCCGCTCACCCAACATGCTCAGTGTCCGCGAAAAGTTGCTAATATGGAGGAGACAGTAAACTGAACACTGCAGCATTTGCTTTAATTGGAAAAAGAAATGGTACTGAGGTACCAGGTGAATAAATGAACTACAAGTCTGCCATATCGCTACTTCTCCCAAATAGTAAGCCAGACAAGAAATTTTGATCATCTCGATAGCTTAGCTTAGCCAGGTCTCTGACACTACCAGGCAAAGCTCAGGACACTAAACTGTGTGTTAGACACTTCCTCTTAAGGAAAACGTGTTAATATTCTTACTGTCTCAGGAAATGTGAATTGGAATAGAAGCTACACTGCTTTCCCTGAATTAATAGAACAGGAAGAAAGGAGATAGTGAGAAATCCTGTATAACTACTGGGGTTAGTTCACATTTTTGTTTATAGAAGAGGAAAAAGCACAGATATGGCCTGAAATTCTGATAATACTGGTTACTGTTCTCAAACAATTTTCTCTGCCTACCTGGGTCATTCCCGAAGCTCTGTTCGTATCACAATCGATTACATTTTTGACCCTAGTTTATATTCAGACTAATCCAATTCTTTTTTTCTCTCTCTTTAAGTGGCATATAAGAAGCGACCAGTCAGACCAAATCAATTTTCTATTAAATCTCTAACAGGAAAACCTTTGTAACCACCTAGCCATCTTGTTTTTACTTTTTTATTAGTAGGGTCTATCAGCCCACCTACATAGAAAGCTTTAGAGCCGATACAGAACTGCATGGAAATTACGGGAAGGAACTGGGTAATGACTGCGAATGGAACCATTTTTTGTTACGCCTGGAGTGATTTCGGGAAGCCATAGATAACGGAAATCTGTATGGTCGGACGGGTATCGAAATTGCATCCAGCTAATCGGAGGCTTGCCACCCGTTTATGTTTTAATGCGCTCATAAAACTTAATGCATGGCTGTACATCCAGCTAAAGTTACATTTTACGAACTTACCTAGACACATTTCATAAGCGTACAACACGTCAAATACAGAATTAAAAAGTGGCACATGCAGAAATCTGTTTCAAACAATTTCAGCACTGACAGGAAGTACTAGAAGTTCTGCAATATCCATAAATACTTTCAGCTTAGCCAGTTTTAACACAACGTTAAGTTAAATGTATGATTGATCGTCAAATGATTAATTGAAGGGATGGTGCAAATGATTTCTGAACACAACTGTGTGCTATTTCCTCTGTCTATAGACATCTTACATGTTGTACATAGAAGTAAAAATGGCTTTCTTAAATCGATTAATTCCTCTAACAAATATGAGAAATGAAAAGGAAGGGATTAAACAAAAGACGGACTGTTAAACAATTAATTCATTAATATGCGCACACTTCTCTAATAATTCATTCTTGCAGGATATAATAAACCGCAAACCGTCTGAACAAGGTCACTATTTTATGGTCGAAGTTGCAACGAACGGTCGTAATGTAGTTATAACAGTGTTTATGAAGCACGACTGAAAGCATTTGATTTATGTTTGACACGAGCGAGCGATGAACATTATGACTGTATCATAAACAATTCAGATTAACGGTAACATGATCTGAAAAGACTGACACGTGTAACCTAGATACGTTTTAATTTTTATCAACGGAGAGAATGTATAAATTTATAAAAATCCGACGCTAGGTAAAGAAACATTGCATCAGGCGTGACGGAAATGTAAATGTAGTTTACTCTACAAGACCTAAATTAAGAAACATTGTAGTATATATTATCAAAATCTTTCTGTGAGAAAATTTAAAAACCGAAAACGTATACTGTATTACAGAAAAAAAACTAATGCTGAAGTTACATCCAGGAGTGGATAAACGCTTATACTTGGAAGGATTTTGGAAATTTCTAAAAACTAATTATAAAAAACCAAAATGGGAGCCAAACCCTCTAAAATGGCCTTCCAGAAACTTACCTTTTGTTTGCAATGCTTGTTGAGAATGTACACACTTTGACAATAAATTTGGCCGCCGCTGAAAAATTCTATCATTCTTAATTTGCAAAATCTGACATCAATGTCATCCCAGGAAACAGAAATGTAATACTGGCAAGCCAGTTTTGCGTTACTGTTTCTGACATTGATGTCAGATTGTGCAAAATAAGAGTGATAGAATTTTTCAGTGGCGGCCAAATTTATTGTCAAAGTGTGTAATGTGAACTCTCTAAAGAGGAAATGTCGATTCTACCGAGCGTGGTGGATAAGCGGTAACGGTCTGGCCTCGCATTCGGGACACTGGTTCAAATCCCCGTCTGGGCATCCAAACTTGGTTTTCCCATGGTTTCTTCAAATCTCTCCCCGCGAATCCCGGGAAGCTTCCTTCAAAAGGCCATGGCCAAATTCCTTCTGATTCCTTGTCTCCAATCCCATCCCGCCTCTAATGGCCTCGACGTCGAAGAGGCATAAAGCCACAAGCGAAAAAAATGTCTATTTTAGGGATAAACACTAAAGAATGTTCGTTTCTTGTAACTACGTGTTTTATACTTCATGAATGTAATGTGGTAAAGGTCGGCTTTCGTAAACTTGACATTTCGAGGAGCACGGATCAGTGGTCACTGATTTGCGGAAAGTCTGTGAAGGCATGAGTACCAGAGCGGGACGGGGCAGATAGTATCTCTACCTTACCCTGCATGGGTCTCGAATGACCTTTCTGTATCACGCATTGTGTGCTTTCATGCAAGGTGTGTGTTCGCTCTCTATCTATAATCGCTGATGAGGAAAAAAGCTGCTGTCAATTGCTATATTTGGATACAAACAAACGAATGGCAATTATCTTAAATACTTCGAAGAAATATGTTCTAAATGATGTAATCTTGGGTCATGAAAGCTATCCTGACTGGTTGAGTTATGTCTTTCAGAAGGAGGTAAGATCGTCCAATCATACGGCAGTTTTCTGTTTTTACATGGATACAATAAAATAGATATTTAAGTGAGTGTTGGTAGTTATAGCTTTTAATTACCAGCAGAAACAAAACATCAAAATGCATCCTCTCAACATCAGATTTCTCTCATATTGATATAACTTTCATCCCGCCAATTTCTGCAATATTCCGTTACCCTCGTCCAAGAATTTTGGCGGTAACATTGTTTCTGATTGCATTGCCCACAGTTTCTTTCGTCTTTCTTTTGTACTTTCCTATTTTAACCCGTCGACACAGTATACCAAACAACGGAAGCACTATATTTATCATTAAACGCTCTCAACATTGTTCGTAGCAGATGTTCATTTCTCTCCGGAAATTATTAGCAAAGAACAGGTAGAAAATTTACCTCAATATTTATGGATCGTCAAAGTAGAGGTTATTATAACCATGAGAATATTGGGGACAGGGAACAGGAAGGAATATAGTCATAGCTTTTGAAGGAACCATGCTCCTGGAGTGATTTCAGGGAACCTATAGTCCCAAGCGTTAATCGCTTAAACACAGGTGTTTTAGCTTTAGATTTTACACCTCCTCGACGTCGAGGCGGGAAAGGACTGGGGACAATAATGGGAAGGAATTCAGACATGGCTTCTTGTAGGCATTCACATGAATTGATTTGGAGAAACCATGGAAAACTCAAATGTGGATGGCTGGAAGAGGGTTCGAACCCGCGTCCTTTCAAATGCGGGGCCTGAGTTTACCACGCTCGATCAAACAAACAAACACCGGAATAGGTGGGAGGTACTATAGTTTTTCATGCAATACCCTAAATGACCTTTCTGAATTTATTTAAAATCCTTTAAAAAAATCGTTGGTTGCTATCCCTAATATTTTAGTAGGCAGTTTATTCAGTTTCAAACATATTATGGTTGAATGTTAATACAGATGTTTGATAGAATTTTTGCTTTACTAACTCAGTAGACGTGAAATACCAGTTTCATATCTTCCAGTATTTCACATTACTTTCAGTTTTTTATGCGAAAATCCTTTACTCGCATTAATGAAACGCATAATGGTGACATTTTAGATGCATTGGATGTGGTGCCTAGCTATCAGAATTGTTGTACAATAAACTTCGCGTCATTACACACATAATGTAACATGTCAATCAAGATATTTTAAACACTATTTATATGTTATACATTTATTTTCTATGCTAAATATAATCAAATACATTATTTCTAAAAGGTGTTTTCTTTTTCGTTCGCAAGGCATAATTTTTTCCGAATTCGACCCGCGAAAATATCAATATTTCTTAAATACTTTTTTGTGTCACGAGCTATTTATCTCCCTGGATACATAATCGAAATCGATAAATTAAGTATCAATTTAAAGATTAAGGTCTTCGCTTTGTTATATCATATATTAAGAAGGGATTTTTTTTGAATTTACCCTTAAAGGGCAAAAGTATCAGTATTTCTACAATGCGTTTTTGTGTCTTGAGCCATTTATCTCCCTTGGTATCTAATCGAAATAGGTAAATGAGGTATCATTTTAAAGATTAAGATCTCCACTTTGGTAACAACATATTATAAGAAAGAAGTGTTTCTGAATTTTCCCCTTATATAGGCCAAATCATTATTATTTCTATAACGTATTTTTTGTCATGAGCCGTTTATCTCCCTCGATATCAAACAGAAATTGATAAACATGGTATCATTTTACTTATTAAGGTCTCCACTTTGGTAACATTATATATTAAGAAAGAAATTTGACGTAGTTCAACCCTTATAGGGCATAGGTATCAACATTACTACTAACCGAAATGGAGAAATGATGTATCATTTTAAAGATCTCTATTTAGGTAACATCATAAAATTAAGAAAGAAATTTTCCGGAATTCGACCCTTAAAGGCCAAAAGTAATAATTATGAAAGTCGTACGTATGAGACAGTTCAGTGCCTAGACACGAGATAGCAGCACCAAATTTCTCAGAGATATCAATAAACTGTGTTTTTTGTACAAGAAGTAGTTTTGAGCATTTTTTCTGCTACCAAAACTTTTTGTTTTGCTCTACAATTCCTGTGTAAACATTTTACCGGAGACATTTCCCACGGGCTATGGTTGCAGCAAGACATATCACAGAGATACAGTATGTATATGCTGTGTGTATTTTGTTCAGTTTAGTCATATTCCGTTGAGGTCAGCAACAGTTTGCCATTCATATGTTTTATGCGTCAAAACGTTTTTCCTAATTATTTCGTAACATATTGTATTTTATTGTTTACCTATTACACTAAACTAAACAATTGCTAAAAATGAGGCGGTTCTTCGTTCATAGTATCACCAACCACTAATCTCACTATTTATCAAATTTCATTCACGAAATTTTCGCACGTACCATCTAGTCTAAACTATTTTCATAGTTCCTCCAATTTTTCCAAATAGATTACTTAAAGATGTTAGATAATACGACGCAGATTCTACACAACCCACCAGATAAGTCAAAGAGAGAAAAAATCTTTTTAAAACAACAACAATAGTAGCAGGACCAGCATCTAAGATAACAAAACAAAACAAAAAAATTCAGCGGATAAAAAGGAATGAAGGGAAAGGAAATGCTTCTTCCTAAATCACAAAAAAAGACGGAAAGTAGTAACTTACACCGAATGTTCACACTAGTGTCTCCTACATGGAGGGAAAAAAAAATCAGCAATCAGTTTAATACTTACCATTACATTGTCACGACCCCATCAAAATGGTAAAATTTCGTTTTTAGTAAATTTTGGCTATTTTATGATTATTCAGTTTTTTCGGTTTGTACTGTACTTCATCTTCTTTCTTCGAATAACCCTTTTATAGAGTACCATAAATCAATTAGGTTTTTTTTATTGTATTAAATCTTCTTTGTGCGCATACTTTTTTCATCCTCCGCAAGTGCCTGTCCTTCTCTTTTTGTGACCACTTTCTTCCTCTGGCCAAATATTTCCTTCTATTTTTAAAAACTGATTTTGAGTTTCCTCTCTAAAACATATTCTACCATTTAGTGACTGTGTTGATTCCAGCATTTTGTAAATCTTTTACTATTTCCTGGAACCATCTGGATTTGCATTTTTAGTAATTTATCAAATACCTCTTTGGTTAATTTTTCGTTATGCATTCTGTATATGTGACCGCAGAATCGTATTCTTTTCCTCATTATATCTCTTAGTTTTTGAATTCACTACTAATTATAGGCATAGTATTTTTCTCAAATTTTTTCTTTTTTTCTAGTGTATCAAAACTCCTGTTCTATAAATTTCTTTTAATCTTTTATTGTTAATATAATTCATTCATGGAGCACTTATATTTTTTATTAAACAAATAATATTTGGCTACGAGTCCACACAGACAGCACTATGTAATTTGCAACTATTTAGTGAGACAATCCTTGAATTCTAGATTCTGCGTTGTATAGATGACACAAGACAAATACTACACTTAATTAAAAGTACCCATGCCCAGGGACGGACTCAACTGTCATGAACAGCAATGAAAAAGTGATTGATTTCTTTTATTTTAGTTTACCAGGAGCAATTGCGCATTAGATAAGTGCCTGTAATTCAGAGTCTCGTTTATTCCACTACTAAATGATGCGTTCTGAAAATTTATCGCATTGAAAACACATAGAAAATAGATGCAGTCCGCAGACTACAAACAGTCAACGTGAAAGCCCCTATTTTGACAAAAAACATTTTAATTATACGCGCTTCATATATGATATAGGTATATAAGACGCGTTTCCCGTTCAGAAGGAAGCACCAACAATTTCTTCCAACTAGGATCTTGGTTCTACATTTTAAACTTTTACATTCATACATATAATTAGCATTATTATTAAATCGTCTAAAAACCGTTATGAAATTTGCACCGAGAGTGGTGGTGTAACGGCTAACGTTTTGGCCTCGCATTCGGGAGGACGGCGGTTCGCATCCCCGTCTGGGCATCCAGATTTGGGTTTTCCATGGTTTCCCTAAATCACTCCAGGTGAATGCCGGGATGCTTCCTTCAAAAGGCCATGGCCGAATTCCTTCCCATTCCTTGCCCACCATCCTTTCCCGTCTCTAAAGACCTAGTTGATATAGGAGACGTTAAGCAGTTAAAAAAAATGAAATTTGTCATCGCGTTGAAATATAAATAGCATCTTAATCCGGAGTACTATTGGTTTTGTATTTGATGAAATTGTTTGCACTCAACCCCTTTAGTATATATCGCTTAAATCAGACTAATATTCAACGCGACAGATAACGTGCCAAAATGATTTTTTTTTCAGTTGTTCTTTTTTTAGGCCTTTATTTACATAACAGAGTATGCGGCTAGCTTTCCTAGCCACGTTCTATATCGGTCTTCAAGTTATTACGAATAATTCCACACAGATATTTTGCAGATTTAATCGTGTTAAGAGAAATGTTACCTACTCCATATCCTAAAATTTTCTTGGATTTGTCTTTTAGTTACTTTTATAACTGTGAACGTAATTATGAGCTATAACTGACACTCCATTTTACGAATATCAGCTTGTAACGGTTATCAGTTTCTCTAATATTTTTTATTTCCTATAATTTTTTCCTATTTTTTTTTCCTCTATTACCTTCCATTGATCGTTTATGTCTGTTAGAAAAAGCTCTCAGTTTGCGTCCTTGTTTAACTAAATGTGCTGACCCAGATCCGCGAAGTGTTCTGTGAACTCGTATATGTTTTATTTGGCGTTGGACGCAAGCTGTAATCATCGCTTAACATGGCTTTTCTGTGTATGAGTTAGGGTTGCGTGAGACCGTGAGACATGCAAGCTGGCGTGATGCCCATGTCACACTCAGAATTCCAAACTAAACAATACTGATGTCCATGCAAAATGCACTTAACCTAGTGCAAATGGATTGTTCCAATGTTGACAAGGGCTGAGTAATTGAATTAGAGCACATAAGCAGAATAACAAACGTCCCAGCATAGATTAGACAAAGAATGAATCCGATAACAAAACAGAGTCAATAAAACCGAGTGTGGTGGGTGAGCGGTAACACTATGGCCTCACATTCGGGAGAACGCAGGTTCGAATCCCCGTCCGGCCATCGAGATATAGTTTTCCTTCGTTTCCCCAAATCACTCCAGGCAAATGGCGGTATGGTTACTTCAAAAGGCTACGGATGAATTCCTTTCCGTTCCTTGTCACACTGTATTTCCCTCCCGAAGTCGACAAGGCGGAAAAGAAGGAAAAAAAGAAGAGTATCATGGACGCAAAACCTAATCGTTAGCTGAATTCTGGTCATTAGGTTTAAAGATGGTGGGTGAGCGATAATACGAAGGTCTGCTATTCGGGAGAACGCAGGTTCGAATCCCCGCCCGGCCATTCAGATTTCGGCTTTCCATGGTTTTCCAAAATCACTCCAGATGAATTCTAAGATGGTTCTTACAAAAGGCAATTCTCGTTCCTTGCCACCAACATTTTCTCGCCTCTAATGACCTCGACGTCGACGAGGCGTATAGCCCTAAGCTAAAAATACGATTTTATGTATATATAAAAGAAGCAGACATTGTAAAACTTTGATTTATTGTTAAAATTTGGTGCAGGAAGAAAGTCATTCCTTGGATTTCTGAGGCTCATGGTAGGTTGGTATCTTATTCTGAATTTACACTTTCCATTTCACGTTTTAATTGCTGGAGGATAGGACATATAGGATTATGTATGGCCCACTATTTGAGTGTGGTACCCTACTTCTTTTTTGACCTTCGACGTAAGTTAGCGAAAGTAATTTTTCTTTGTCTTCAGTCTGGCTATGCAGATTGAAATTTTCTTCAGTCTTTCAATATATTTCCTTTTTAGCAATTGCAATATCTAGTGAAACATGGCGCTATTCTTTGATCTTGTTTCTGATTTTGTTCTGTATTTATTCTAATGTGGATTACACCTTCCAGTGCACATTATTAACACGGTATACACAGTAGTTAATCTCACTGCCCGCTTTGCTGTAAAGTATAATTTATATGCAACATTGACCCAGTTTTCCTTTTGGAATGGTGTAAGTGAAATTCCGAGTTTGAACAAAGCTAAAATTTTTAAGTGTATTAACTACTAAACAATTGCATTATTTAATGTGTTTGTTAAATATTTTAATAGAGTGAATGGAATGATTACGAGATTATACAGTTTTCGGAACTCGCCAAGTCGTGCGGCTACTAGCCAATTCTCCAGTAATGCTACTGCAGTAGCAAAAAGCTAGCACTGCAGGCCTATATAGCAACATTTCATTCTTCATGCCTATCATAATCGACTTTTACAAAGCACTTGGTTTTTTTTTCTTTTATTTCTTGTTCGATGAATGTTTAAAGACTCATTTATCGTCTGCTTTAAATTATTCAAACATAAAAAAATATTACATACAAAGAAAAATGATTCAAGAAATACGAATAATTCATATAAAAAGGTATTAATGTACGGTACCTATTACAATACTATCTTTTTAGCAATTCCTTTAAACAGCAAAAATTACATTGAAATCCAAATGAACTCGGCAGTTCTCAAGAGAGCTCAAAATAATCCACATTTATTTCGCAAATTTTTCAATATTACAAAAGAAATTCTGCAATTTTTGAATGCGGACAATTGATTTATTAAAAAAAATCTCTGTTGTTGGTTATGTCTTAATACATCCAATTTCTGTCGGGTGTAACAAACTTCGGATTTAGAAATAATGTCTGAAAATAGATTTTTAACTTTTATCTATATCGCTTTGCTAAAAGTAGAGTAACACTTCAAAGACTATACGTGTTTGCCCTTGCATGATAAAAAAATATTTTCCGGTACAATAAGATTTTAATTTTCTTGACAAAATGAATCGTTTTGCGAGACCCCACTCACAAGATGCACTTTATTGCGACATAGCTGGTACCCGCGACTTCGTACGCGTGTATTAAGAATCTTTTTGCCAGAATTAAATACAGAAAGTTGTTGGTAACGAAGGATTGGTCCCAAACAATATCGAGTCGGAATAATATGACAGGAAAGCTATCACTATATCATTCTACCGTCGAACCTGTCTCTTGAAGAAAATCAATTTCCAACATATTTCTGTCACCATTCGATAAGATCTCAAAATTTCGTGACTACAACTGTTAATCATACTGGGAAAATATCCTGTGCTCTTCATACACATATCCTTATAAAATTCCATCACAACGATATAGCCATTTAGTCGTCAAAACGTAACAAAAAGACAGAGACTTACTTCCGTATTTATAACAATATTACTGTGGTTCACACTCATACACTAACTGCGAACAACACCTGAGGGATCATTATAACGTAAAAAAGTGTACACCTACAACATTGAAAGACTGCCTACGGTTTGCCTCGCATTGCACCCCTAACTTTCTAATACCTACAGTTTAACATTCAATCCGAATAACCTATGGCCCAGGCCTGACTCTTACGATGAAAAACAATTTTTAAAAATCTTAGCCTCCACGGAGATTTGAACCGGAGACCACGACTTTCGTAAGCAAGCGCTTTAAACACTGAGCTGCCAGTCCACTACACGGAAACACAGTACGGAGACGTCCATATCCAACCTGTCTGTCTATCGCCGTATTTCGAAGTTATAACAACATGTGTTATTTAGACAGATAATTTTTCAACCAAATGTAGATAGTATTTTGCTCCTTGTTTCAAAGGATAAGTGTGCAAAGTTTCCTCGAGATCGGATGAAAACTGTGGATTTCTATGAAGAACAAACAAACTAACAAGCAAAAAAACAAACATACATTCATCTTTATATATAAAGATATACGTGCACTCATCCTGATCATGTTACTCCATTGTTTGGAAGGGAAAAGTTTCGCTAGTTGGAGTGTCTCTTTGATGTTCCAGGTCTCGGTGTATTTCTCGAATTTCTTCCTTTTATCTTTAAATTTTTTTTCTGAACTTCCATCTTCGTTGCATTCAGAATCTTTGCCTTGATCTTGTCGTTTCAAGTCCGCCGAAGGTATGCCTTTGTTCTATGTTTACATTTATTCGTTCACTGTCAGCTATTGCTTCAGAAGGAGCAATGCCAGTAGTTAGTTCAGTTAACAATCCTCTGTTGATATCATACAACCTGCATTACTACTTCAGTCCTGCTACCACCGTGCTTTTAAATTCGAAATTTCGCCACCCAGGGTGGGTGTATTCTACAGCTGCAAAACTAAGAATACATTCGTCGTAGTCGTAGATTATTTCCCAACGATGAAGATACCAAGTTATAGAAAAGATTATTTACAAGTTTACAAGGATATCGGTTCGAACTATAGCATCAATAGCCTAACTGTAACCTCAAGCGAAATTCTGATGAGTAGTACATCAGCAAAGTACTGTCTTTTCAGATTTCACGCTAAGCAGTAAGTCCATTTAGCCTGGTAAGATTACTAGCTTAATCTTTATATATAAAGATGAATGTATGTTTGTTTGTTCTTCATGACACATGTTGTCTCATAACTTCGAAATCTTTATATATAAAGATGAATGTATCTTTGTTTGTTTGTTTGTTCTTCATACAAATCCACAGTTTTCATCCGATCTCGATGAAACTTTGCACACTTATCCTTTGAAACAAGGAGAAAAATACTGTCTACATTTGGTTGAAAAAATATCTGTATAAATAACACATTTTGTCTCATAACTTCGAAATACGGCGATCCTCAGACACGTTGAATATGGACGTCTCCGTACCGTGTTTCCCGTGTAGTGGACTGCCAGCTCAGTGCTAAAGCGCTTGATTACGAAAGTCGTGGTCTCCGGTTCAAATCTCCGTGGAGGCTAAGATTTTAGAAAATGTTTTTGATCGTAAGAGTCACGGTTGGGCCGTCGGTTATTCGAATTGAATTTTAAACTGTAGATATCACAAAGATAGGGGTGCAACCGGAGGCAATTCGTAGGTAGTCTTGCAATACAGTAGATGTACACTTTATTTACGTTATAATGATCCCTCAGGTGTTGTTCGCAGTCAGTGTGTGAGTGAGAACCACAGTAATACTGATATAAATGCGGAAGTAAGTCTGTGTCTTATTTTACCTTTTGTCTATTAAATGCCTACACCGATATTGACGGAATTTTACGAGAAAATCTGTAGGGAGGGCTCTGGACTTTGTTAGTTCTTCAGAAAAATCCACAGTTTTCATCCTATCTCGATGAAACTTTGCATACTTATCCTTTGAAACAAGGAGAAAAATACTGTCTACATTTGGTTGAAAAATTATATGTATAAATAACACATTTTGTCTCATACCATCGAAATACGGCGATAGACAGACAGGTTGGATATGGACGTCTCCATACCGTTTTTCCGTGAAGTGAGCTGGCAGCTCAGTGGCTAAAGCGGTTGCTTATTAACGTCATGATCTCCGGTTCAAAACTCCGTGGAGGCTAAGATTTTTAAAAATTGTTTTTCATCGTAAGAGTCAGGCCTGGGCCGTAGGTTATTCGGATTGAATGTTAAACTGTAGATATTAGAAACTTACAGGTGCAATGCAAGGCAAATCGTAGGTAGTCTTGCAATTTTGTAGGTATACACTTTTTTAGGTTATAATGATCCCTCAGGTATTGTTCACAATCAGTGTTGTGAACCACAGTAATCTTTATATATAAAGATAAATGTATGTTTGTTTGTTGGTTTGTTTGTTCTTCATACAAATCCACAGTTTTCATCTGATCTCATGAAACTTTGCACACTTATCCTTTGAAACAAGGAGAAAAATACTGTCTACATTTGGTTGAAAAATTATCTGTCTAAATAACACATGTTGTCTCATAACTTCGAAATACGACGATAGACAGACACGTTCGATGTGGACGTCTCCAGACCGTGTTTCCGTGTAGTGAACTGGCAGCTCAGTGGCTAAAGAGGTTGCTTACGAACGTCGTGGTCTCCGGCTCAAATCTCCGTAAAGGCTAAGATTTTTAAAAATTGTTTTTCATCGTAAGAGTCAGGCCTGGGCCGTAGGTTATTTGGATTGAATGTTAAACTGTAGATATTATAAAGTTAGGGGTGCAATGCCAGGGAAATCGTAGGTAGTCTTGCAATTTTGTAGGTATACACTTTTTTACGTTATAATGATCCCTCAGGTGTTGTTCGCAGTCAGTGTGTCAGTGTAAACCACAGTAATCTTTAAATGTAAAGATTAATGTATGTTTGTTCGTTGGTTGGTTTGTTTGTTCTTCATACAAATCCACAGTTTTCATCTGATCTCGATGAAACTTTGCACACTTATCCTTTGAAACAAGGAGAAAAATACTGTCTACATTTGGTTGAAAAATTATCTGTTAAATAACACATGTTGTCTCATAACTTCGAAATACGGCGATAGACAGACACGTTGGATGTGGACGTCTCCAGACCGTGTTTCGTGTAGTGAACTGGCAGCTCGACGGCGCATTCCGCTGCAAGCGGTCGGTGAGTGTAGACGTGTGAGTTAGCTGCCTGCACTGACCAGTGGTGTACTTCACGTTTATGTGAATCAGTTAGAATTAACCAACAGGATATTCTTCGATATCTATTGAGTGTGATCATCCGTTTGGTGCTTTTGCACACCTCAGTCTTGAGGTGTGCTACCTTTACAACAGTGGCATCTCTTCGTGGCGGTAACGCCTAGCGTCCGCCGGTGTTGTTAGTGTGAAGATATACTGTAAGTACTATGGCTTCAGCAGTACGCAAAAATACATTGAAATTTGATTTTGACAAGTCATATGCTCGACCCGCAGCGTATGAGGTCCATGAGTTTATTTTTCTTGATTGTGGCATTAACGAAAAAGATGTAGTCGGTTTCAGTATGATTTTATAGGCATTTGCTGCTATGTTAAGCTGATAAACTCGGAAATATGTGAGGAAGTTTTGAAGAAAACCGAAGGGTCCTTAAAATTCAAACATTCGGATGGCAACGTGGGAACTGTGGCTGTTACCAACGCTGGCTTTGGCTTAAGATCAGTCAGAATTTACAACCTTCCCTTTGAAGCGGACAACAGTTCGATTATCAATTCGTTGGCAAAATACGGGAGAGTAATCCAAATATCTAAAGAATCGTGGAGCAACAAATTCAGATTCCAGACGGACAATGGTGTTAGAAATGTACGCATTTATTTAGAAAGGGACATACCATCATATGTCGTGATTGCAGGTTGCAAGGCTTTCATCTCTTATCCTGGACAGCCAAAAACATGTGCCATTTGCGGCTCTATTGACCACATGCGAAATGAATGCAATAAACGAAGACCGTTACAACTACCTTTGAGCCAGCGGCAAACAAGCAACTCTGTAATATCTTATGCGGAAGTGGCAAGCGGAGAAATTCTTGCCCCTCCGGACGACACCGACGAGAAGGAAATCTTGCAAACACAACCAAACTTGGCCACGTCCACTGGCAGCAAGGAAGAAACAGGAACAGGTAAAGACGAAGTTGAGGAGCTCAAAAGGAAACAAACAGATGAACTTGGACAACTTATAAGTGTCAACCAGGAAAATGTCCGCAAGGCAATGCAAACAATGGAAAGCGAAAAAGACGACGGAAGACTGCGCGAAAATCTCAACATCGATAGTAAATCAAGTAACGATGGGGAAGCAACTGGCGATACTACAGCTACAACAGAAACAACAGCAACTGTGGAAAGAGAGCCCACGAAACAAAAAGATGGCAACCTAACAGTACCATCCCAAGTCACCGCTGTCACTAGGTGTAAACTAGCACCTAAGAATCCAACAAAAATTGTCCCATTGGAAATGGATGTTACTGAAGACGCCGACGAAAACAGCTACGCCGCAAGAAACCCAATTGACAGTAAAGAAACGCGGAAGCGCAAGTCGCGCGAACAAACGGACGATCCGGCAAGGAAATACAAAGATAAATTAAAAGATGTAAATCAGAATAGCATGGCCAAGAAGGAGGAAGAAGGAAGCAATACGGCAACATGTTTACAAAATTTTTGCAGTAAGGAAGAACACAGCACAGCAGAACTATCAGATATGGAAACTGATGAGAATAATAAGAATACTGAGAAAAACCTTTCAAAAAAAAACATCAACAGAAAACAGATTGGGCCGACCTTGTGAACGAATAAATAATCAACCAATATGCAGACCTACAAAATAGCTACAATAAATGCAGCCAGAATCACCTCTGACATCAAACTAAAATGCTTAAAAGACTACCTATACGCTGCTGACATAGACATAGCGTTAATACAAGAGGTTAACACTACGAAGATAGGCACTATATATGGCTACGAATCTTTGATAAATATAGGAAATGAAGCTGGCACTGCCATCCTTCTCAAGGAAGGAATACGATACGAGGAGCAGACGATACTTATGAGTGGAAGAGGCATTTCAGCAGTAGTTCAAGGTGTTAGAATCATCAATATTTATGCACCTACCGGCTCACAAGGAAGAGCAGAACGGGCGGCCTTCTTTCCCACGACGTTGTGAAGCTAATAACAGGTACAAAAAGACCAATCATAATGGGAGGGGATTTTAACTGTGTGCTGCTCAAAGAGGACCAAACCCCCAACTACAATTTCTGCAACGAGCTCCAGCTACTAACAACTAACTCATCACTTGTGGATTCATGGAATGTACTCAAGCCAAATAGAATTGCCTACACCCACACAAGCAGCAACTCAGCCAGCAGAATTGACAGGGTGTATGTAGCGGAAGAAATAAAGGACAAGATAAGCAACTGCGAGATGTGGCCACTCAGTTTCAGTGACCACAGCGCCTACCACATAAAGATAAAACTAGAGAGACAGCAAGTTACGAGAGGAAAGGGACTTTGGAAACTCAACATCCAACATCTCAAGGAGGAAGAGCTAAGGGAACAGATAAAAGACGCATGGGACAAATGCACCAACCAACAACACAAGTACACGTCTCTCATCGACTGGTGGACAAGATGCGCCAAACCACGACTCAGATCAACCGCCATAACGTACGCCAAGGAAAAATCAGTGTGGAGCAAAAAGACTAAGGAGTTTTATTTCCACTGCTTAAGAGAGCTATACCAAAAGCCAACTCATCTAGCAAACAACAACATTGCGATTAAAAAAATGAAGGCCAAAATCACAAATGCAACTCGGAAAGAAATGCAAGGCTGCGAAGTAAGAGCTAGAATTACTTCAGTGGTGCAAGAGGAGGAAGTTTCGTTATACCATATGATTAGGGAAATTAGGCGAGGGAAACGGAAACTATGCACACAAATTAGAGACGACAACGGACGTATACAGCGTGAAATAATTAATCACATCAAGGAGTCGTACAGGAAGCTATACTCACTGGAAGCTAAGGACATGTCGCAGCTGCATAATGTACAACACTACGTCAAGAAAACAATAACTTATCAAGATAACATCAACCTAGAAAGTGGCTTTACTGATGATGAAATAACAGAAGCAGTAAGAAAGTCACCCCGGAACAAATCACCGGGGAAAGATGGTCTGCCGGTGGAATTTTACATTCAGTTTTGGGATATAATAGGAAAAAATTGATACAAGTATATAATGAGATCAAACAAGTCGAATTGCCAGTTGAATTCACCGAAGGCATCGTAATCATGATCCCAAAGAAAGGGAAACCCAACACATGTATAGCGAACATGCGCCCACTGACACTGCTAAATTCTGACTTTAAAATATTCACAAGGTCCATTAACGCCAGAATGAAACCTTTACTGCACAAGATCCTAGGCCCTTATCAAAAGAGCTGCATGCAAGGTAAAACAATAACGGAGGCAGCTGCTGAATATAGAGATCTGATATACTTAACATGGGCCAGCAATACTAAATCAGCACTTGCAGCTCTTGATTTCGACAAAGCATATGACAGGGTCTGCCACGAATTTCTCCTAGCAAACTTATACAAAATGGGTTTCAGTGATCCCTTTGTCGCAACAATAAGGAAATGCGTAGCCAACACGCGGTCAAGCATCCTAATAAACGGGCAACTCACAAGTCCAATTCCAATAGAGAAAGGCATCAGACAGGGATGTCCGCTGTCAATGACCTTATTCTGCATATCTATAGAGCCACTTCTTCAACAGCTTCACCACAGACTGCCTGGATTAACAATTTTTGGCAACAAATTTGTATGCCGAGCCTACGCTGATGATGTAAGCATAATAATCAACAACGGAGAGGAAATAACAGAAGCTCGCAACATAATTCAACTATACTCTGAAGTAAGCGGAGCCAAACTAAACAAAGACAAATCCAAAATATTATTGCTAGGTAAAATAAAAAGCAAGAATCGGAAACAAATGGATACAAACCACGACAAAATGTAAGGTCCTTGGAATTGACTTAACAACAAACCCAAACGGAATGGTGGCAGCCAACTGGAAGGCAAATCTCAACACAATAAGAGCCTTGCTGCGAGAAAACACAACAAGAGCCCTCAGCTTGTTGCAGAAGGTGAGACTGGTCAACACCTATATATTAAGCAAGATATATTATACGGCAAGCATACTACCGGTACCGCACAACATAGCATCCAGAATCGAAGCAGCTATATGCTGGTACATCTGGAGGGGAAATGTATTTAAAGTACCTTTAGCACCTGCCCCTTGCCTTGCAACAAGGGAGGACTCGGAGTTGTAGACGTCCAGAAAAAATGTACGGCCATCTTCTTAGCAAGCACAGAGGTAATACTTGAGAACCAATGTAGCAGCCTTACGAAAACCCTTTTTTCGTCATTAAAGCCACCCAGCACAGTGGCACCCGTTGATGTAAGCTATATCAACAAAATTTTACAACACGTACGAAAGTACTATATTGAAAAGAGTTACATCGGAGACATAAACGGAAAAACGAAAGAGGTCTACAAAAGCTTTAATGAACAATTGCAAGCACAGCGAAATAGAATCCAAGCACCCACGACTCGAATGGGGAAAAATTTGGCTAAACATACACAACAGAACTCTAGACCTAAAAACTAGGTCACTTTGGTATCTAGTGGTAACCGAAAAAATAAGAAAAGAGAAAAATTAAACAAAATTCACCTCAGCCCAACACCTCTATGCCCAGAATGCAATTTAAATGATACAATACAACACCGGCTGATTTGCGGTGAAAGAATAAATATATGGAAATGGGTAAAGACAAAAATCGCAACCGTAAACAGAACGAGCCCAAACAATATTGAATTAGAATACTTATTAAAACCTCAACTGTGGCCATACCCGGAGCCTAAAAGGAACAGCACAATTTGGATACTTGGCCAATACCTACAATTTGCTCTAACCGAAAAAAAAACCTACCCTAGACGAATTTAAGTATAAAATCATAGAAAACCACAACAATATCAAAAAACTAAAGAATTACAAGGAGACGTTCCAAAATTACCTTAATGTAGTGCTTCAACTATAATAATAATAATAATAATAAAATTGAAAAAAGTGATTAAGGCGGCTGACTAGAAGTCAAAAAAAAAAGTGGTATGATTCTTGCTTAGGGTGCAAAAAATAAAATTAAAATAATAATAATAATAAAAAATGGCTAAAGAGCTTGCTTACGAACGTCGTGGTCTCCGTTTCAAATCTCCGTAAAGGCTAAGATTTTTAAAAATTGTTTTTCATCGTAAGAGGATTGAATGTTAAACTGTAAAAATTATAAAGTTATGGGTGCACTGCGAGGCAAATCGTAGGTAGTCTTGCAATTTTGTAGGTGTACACTTTTTTACGTTATAATGATCCCTCAGGTGTTGTTCGCAGTCAGTGTGTGAGTGTGATCCACAGTAATACTAATATAAATACCGAAGTAAGTCTCTGTCTTTTTGTTACGTTTTGACGACTATGTGGCTATATCGTTGTAATGAAATTTTATAAGGAAAGCTGTATGAAGGGCACAGGATTTTTTTCCAGTATGATTAACAGTTGTATTCACGGAATTTTGAAATCTTATAGAATAGTGACAGAAATATGTTTGAAATTGATTCTCTTCAAGAGGCACTTTCGACGGTAGAATGATATAGTGATAGCTTTCCTGTCATATTATGCCGACTCGATATTGTTTGGGACCATTCCTTCGTTACCAACAACTTTTTATATTTATTTTGGCAAAAAAATTCTTAATCCACGCGTACGAAGTCGCGGGTACGAGGCTAGTTCACGATAAAGACGGAACGCTTAGAGCTTGCAACTCAGATCATTAAAACAGCGCGCGATGTTATTAATCACAGTGCCTGGTTTATTTGGAACGGCAGTATATTACTACGGATCTTATCTAAACGCAGTTCAATTCCCAGCGGATTGAAAATAGAGTAGCTTTGTTTCAAAACTCACTCGAGGTACAGTAATTTTCACTCTAATTTGAGTACTATTGTTCTGGCGTGTTCTGAACAATTCTCAGCCTTGATCGTAGATGTGGTTTCAAGGTAATTTTCTAGTCAACATATTCAGCAAGCAAATGTGAGTTTATTACGACAGTTTGAAAATTTACGATTGCCGAAATGTATGAACGAGAATATTTTAAAAACTATTCACTGAATGAATATACAGCAAAATTACACAAAAAATATTTTGTATACACCATTCCCGTTTTGTCACGCCATTCCTTTCTCGTATCCAAACTGGAGCTCCGCAATGATATGTATATCACCTAGTTTCAGAAGTTTACTCGTGTGAATATGATACGCACTTGGGAGAATGCGTATCAAAAATGCATTCCTTTCCTAAACAAAGCACTGCATACGCTTTGAGAAATTGCAGCTATTATGATTTGCATTTTGTAACCATCTTGAAGTGATGTTTCGCGAGTGTAACTGCTTTTTATTGATTATCTGCACACTATCGTTACTTACTTCCAAAACATTCAGTTTCAGTGAATTTGCAAAGTTGTCTGCGGTGTGATATTCGTTCTGGGATTTCGAAGAACTTTTCTCACTTGTATACGTGAGTCTGCAAGTGTCCATTGATGAAAACGGTATACGCAACCTGCACAATATTTCTGCAGTTTTAATACTTTCAAGTATTAGGAACTTGATAATTATGCGTTGCGCAAATGAATCTTCTGTCCACTCATCCAAACAATAAGTAAATGAATGACTGACCGATCATGGTGGGTGAGATATAGCACTCAGGTGTAAAGATTGAAGGGAAAAAATGTATTAACTAGCAAGTCTTCATTAGCTTTACCAAATCTTTTGGTGTCGGTTTGCTTCAATCAGTTTTTCCTTTTCGTTGGCATTGTCAGCTTTGGAGCTCTGATTTTACGGGCGCACGACTTTGCTGACGCCAAGCATTATATAAACACAGCCACATACTAATGGAGGAAGTTAAGTGATTCCCTCTATCTGCCAAACATTTCTGTGTATGATAAGTGTATTTTTTATTTGTGACATTTGCAGTTTATGAGATGGAGAATGGTGACTGTCGGACAATTGCGTTGATGGTTGCGGTAAACCACTTAAAAACTGCATCAGGACAGTCAACACGTGGGGGCCTAGGCTAGTGCCTGGTCTCGCTGTACTTCCGGATCAAAGTTACGACATTTCAGCGCAGGTATATAAACAAGCTTGTACTAATAACAATTTCAGTTCTTGACGCCGAGGATGGAATTCCTCAAAGATCAGTACTGTCGCCAATTCTACACATCATCTATGCAAACGATATCCCTGTACCACCTAAAGTCCAGTTTGCTTAATTCGCTGATGATAAGACGAAATATACCATCGATTATAGACATGACACAAACATTAGAAGACTGCAAAAAGGAATTGGCAAACTCACTGAATGATGTAGAGCGAACAAAGTAACGATCAACGCATCCAAATATGCTTCAGTGTATTTTACTAAGAAAAAACCGGAATTTGACAAACTCCCTCAATTAAAAATAAATGGACAAACGATACCGTGGAAAAAGTCACATCGGTACCACGGAGTCCAACTTGACCAAAGGAAGCTGTTCAGAGAACACATCAGGGAAAGAATTCGAAAAGGAATGGCTATTATAATCAACTTATACCAGATACTGAGCAGTAAAGAACTGACACTTCGGACTAAGAGCAGAGTATACAAGACAATAATACGACTATTTCTGCTATACGGCTGCCCAGTTTGGGGAATATCGGTAAAATCGTATATTGAACTTGTACACAGACTACAAAATTGCTGCTTCAGATAATACTTGGTGTAAGAATGTACACGCCTGTTAGACAACTCCATGGACAAACAGGAATAAACTACATTAAATGTGAATTTAGAACACAGGTAGAAAACTTAAATAGTAAAATATATAAAGAGAAACATATAGATCCTCTACAAAGACGAGTTGGTACGTGTGAGCCCAAAACATGGCACAAATATAAGATACCTGTAAGTATCATAAACCAGGAGGAGTAAAGGAAGATTATATGGGTTATCGGTAAGACCACAAGAGCTGTGGTCACAGATTTTCCCCCAAAAGTGACAAAATAAATAGTGGCCCCTAACCTATAACCTTACCCCAACAAACAAAACTTCCCAAGGAAGTGGTGCTTTAGGATACAAGCATAAAAAATAAACAAATAAGAATTTCAACACACTCTTACCAACTACACTGATCAGCCAGAACAATATGAACACCTACCTAATAGCCGGTATGTCCACCTTTGGCATGGATAACAGCGGCGACGCGTCTAGGCGTGGAAGCAATGAGCCCTTTGTAGGTCGCTGGAGGCAGTTGGCACCACATCTGCACGCACAGGTCACCTAATTCCCGTAACTTCAGGCGAGGGGGGGGGGGGGGCGAAGAGCTCTGACGCCACGTTCAACTACATCCCAGATGTGTTCGACCGGGTTCAGATCTTTCGAGTTACAGAGCCAGCATATCAATTACAACTCGCCACTGTGTTCCTCGAACCACTCCATCACACTCCTAACCTTGTGACGTTGGGAAACATTGTCGTCATGAAGGGGTGTACGTGGTCTACAACCAGTGTACAATACTTATTGGCCGTCATGGTGCCTTGCACGAGCTCCACTGTCCCATGGATGCAGACTTGAATGTCCCCCAGAGCATAAATGAGCCGCCGCCAGCTTGTCTCCATCCCGCAGTATAGGTTTCAAGAAGCTGTTCCCCTGATAAACGACGGATCCGCACCCTCCCATCGGCATGATGAAGAAGGTATCGGGATTCGTCAGACCATGCAACAGTATGCCACTGTGCCAACGTCACGTGACCATTTCAGTCGTAGTTGCGGATGTCGTGGTATTAACATTGGCACATGCATGGGTCGTCGGCTGCGCATGCCGATCGTTAGGAGTATTCGGTGCACTGTGTGTTCAGACACACTTGTACTTGGCCAATCATTAAAGTCTGATGTTAGTTCCGCCACAGTTTACTGCCTGTCCTGTTTTACCAGTTTGCCCATCCTACGACATCCGACATCTGTAATGAGGGGTGGCCGCCCAACACCTCGAGGTTTGGACATGGTTTCGCCATTTGTTGAAGACACGCACCACAGGGCTCCTCGAAACCCGACAAGTCGTGCGGTTTCCGGAATGCACGTGCCGAGCCTTTGGGTAGTTACAATCTGCACTCGGGAAATCTTAGATCGCGCGCCTTCCACATTCTAAACATGGATAGAACGCTCACTGACACTACATGCACCGTGGGTGTGCCTGACTAGCAGTCATTCCTCGTCAGGTGAAGCTGCTATCGCCTGGACGGATTTTTGTCGATAATAGGTAGGTGGTCATAATGTTCTGCTGATCAGTGAAACGCTGTTACCTCATTTACGAAATTAATATATCTCATACTTTTTTGAAACGAATCGTTTATATTTTATTGGAACATCGTAGAGTAATAGTGAAATTTTCAGACCACTCTGAAATTATTTTGTGCTTTAGAAACGTCTTTAACCGAGAGTGGTGGTGTAACGGTTAGCGTTCTGGTCTCGCATTCGGGAAGACGGCGGTTCAAATCCCCGTCCGGGCATCCAGATTTGGTTTTACATGGTTTCCCCAAGTCACTCCAGGTAATGCCGGCATGCTTCCTTCAAAAGGCCATGGCCGAATTCCTTCCCATTCCTTGCCCCCCCCATCCTTTCCCGTCTAAAGACCTCGCTGTTAAGAGAGTTAAAACAAACCAACAGTAACGTCTTTAATATAAAGAAAAAGTTATAAGGAACAGGATGAACATTGATAGCTAAAATTCATTCGAAGTGTAGCGTATGATACACAACACTTACGGGCAATGATTCTAAACTCCTATGATATAATTTAATGCAGGAAATTCTTTCCTTTTTTGGCTTACTTTATAAGTAAGTAATTAAATACCAGAAACTACATCAGTTACCACTGTCGGCATACATTCATAATTTTACACCAACTAACTGCGAATGGAACTATTGGAAGAATTGCTAGACCCAGAAAGTGGCGCTTCCCATTCAAGAAAGGGAAAATATTGTATAACACAAATCGGACATTTCATAAGTTCGGCATACCGAAGTTTCCGAAAGCAATCATCGCAGTGGGCAGAGATTTTTCTTCATTCCATTCCTTCCATAACGGCTCTGGTACTGTTTAGCGTGTAGTTAAAATCAATGCTGTATTTCTTTTCAGCAGTTAAAGCATCCGGAACGCTGAGTTAGTCTTGCTCACCTGCTTGTTGAGCCACAGCCATATAAACAAGAAATACACAAGACTCACTAATACATGCAGAGTATTTGTCAAGTGGCAGACGACATAATTTCTGTTCCAATCTATTTACTAAGGTGCTATCATACACATTAGTTTCTAACTGAGCTGAAATACTTTATTAAAAATATATTGCATCGGAATGTTAGGATGAATAATATTGTCCCGTAATGACGAGGCCTGTATGTAGTCTTTAGTGGACTAGAATACTCAGAAGTATGTAGATATGGCACGAAAATCCTCTGTCATTCACACTTTCACGAATGTAGGGTTATTATTATGTGCAAATGGTCCTTATTGGTAATGGAAAGCCCTGATTTTCATCATGGCTTTGTCCAGTGTTTCCACTGGGAAGTTAGAACCAGGGATTGTTAATATCTGGAGCAATGGGGAAAGCTTAAGTGTTACAATCTGTCTACGATTCATGTTCTCTAAGATAGGTATATATTTGTTTGTGAAATGTGTAGTTTATGAGATGGAGTTGGGGACCATTCCAGCATTCGTCTACGTGAATTGCTGAAAACTGCCGGTAAGTGGGAGCCAGGACGAACCTGGATCCATTGTACCTCCTCGATCCAGTGTTGTGGCATTTTAACGCACTTAGCCACACTGGCGGGTTAATATAGTTTTATATACTTTTATTTTCTCATATGTATAAATTTATTAATTATGCCAAAGTGGAACGAAATTATTCCATGTATCAATTTAAGGTGATACACTATTTATAAAACGAGCGTCTAATTTTAATAGTATACTTTCTGTGCATATTATTTAAATAGTTTCCGATGACACAGAGGTGAAAAGAGTCAATTTTCGAATTATTCTCTACCTGTGCACTCTTCTAGCAAGAATTATTGAACAAATTTGAAGTAAACTTAGCATAGTTATAGCTTATGTCTTTCCTTAGCAGGATACTTGTTTATATAGATCAGTTACGTAGTTCCCGATGATACGGAGCCCAAAACCCGACCTGTATGAGCATGCTTCACGTGAAAACAGTGAATGGATTCCATCGAAACTGCTCATTGAAATAGTGTAATCATCAGTTAATATGTAGAATACATATTATCCAGAATGATAATATACTTATGTCCTTGATACGAAGGTGAAGACGGTAATTTTTTTAATCTTCGTGTGCATGGATCAAGCAAACACCAGCCATTACAACGGAACTGCAATGATAGCTTATGTAACGTAGATGATAGCTAAGGTTATTTTTCGATTTGAAATCGACACGCTCAGAAATAATAATAATAAAAAATAATCCGCTAATTTAATCTATCTATGCTACTTAAACAGACGCAGAAAAGTTGTATCTATACATTAAATTTATCTTAAAAAGAGTAAATACAATGTACACTAGTGACGATAGAAATGGCAAAACGGTAAAATTTGAAAATTTTGTCTGCCTGTCTGTATGTATCTTCGCGCATCACTCAAAAACTAGTGGACAGATTCTAATAAATCTATATACATTAACAGATTATGTTAATGCTAATGATATACGATACTAATTATTCGGATTGAGCAACACGTTACAGATGACACAGAGGACAAAACAATCCGAAACTTTTGTCTATCAGCGCATTACGGAAAAACAAATTACCAAGTTTTAACTAAACTGCACATAGTGACAAAGTTTTCAGGTGGTAACATAATGGATACCTATCATCCAGATTAGTAACATAGTTTTTAACAATAATTTGGACAAAACCGCAAGTTTGAAAATTTTTGTTTATCTGTGCGCGTGTCTAGTTAAAACTAATGAACTCATTTCAACTAAAGTTCGCATAGTAAAAGAATATGTCATTAGTTAACATATAGGATACTTTTTATATGGATCAGCAGCAGAGTTTTCAATGATGCAGAGACCAATACTATAAAATTTGAAATTTCTGTCTGTTTTCCGTGAAGGAAAAACTAATCGATGGATTTAATCGAAATTGCAAATAGTGATAGATTAAGTTATAAGTTCAAATATATGATATTTTTTTATCCAAATTAGTACAATTTTTCGTCTACAATAAAAAGACCAAGCATCCAGTTTTTTAGATTTTGTAGATGCTTACACGGATGAAGCAAAAACCAACAATTTCAACGAAACTGTACAAAGGAAAGCTTGTGTCACGTTAGTGTTAGCATAAAAAATGTTGACTAATTTATACCTTGCCATGACATTTGATAAAAAACTTAGCTGGGCAGGAAACATTGGTCAGGTAGTAGGAAAAGGTTTCAAAATCCCTCACTTGTTGGAGAGAGTGATGAGAGGATGTTCTAGAGAAGTAAGGGAATTGGGTTACAAAACGTTGGTCAAACCATTGCTGGAATAAAGTAATGTAGTAAGGGGGCATCCATAAATTACGTGAGGTGAAATAGGGGGGGGGGGTCCTGTGAAATATCACCAAATCTCACCAAGGAGGGGGGGACTACAAATTGCGCGAAAGTCGATTTTAAGGGTTATTTTGTGGAAAAGTGGGGATTTGACCTGATTTAGAAGGGTGAGACCTAAAAAAAAGTCCTCCAAAAGTTTCGAGGCCGATTGTAGGGAGGGGGGGAGCAGTTCTCACGGAAACTGATCTCACCAGA
>CM061921.1:307653018-307698017 GCA_031002005.1 Vandiemenella viatica | reverse complement strand
ACAAGTCATTTTTCACTGCGCAAGAACAGCTGTGCAAACTTTGATCAAAGTTGTTGTGATGTATTGCTAATCATCCTTTCGTAAGTTGAGCGGTGTCTGGTATTATTCAATATCTGTTTTTTGCGTCAACATTGCTGAGTAGTATCTGAGATTGTTGCACTATTTTGAGGAATTTACTGAAATGAAAGCATACCGAACTCAACAAGCACTATATCATGCTCTAGAATTCCTAATTTTGTATTGTGCAAAATGTTCTGTGTACCAAATTTACGAATTCTAATGACAGCTGAAATTTTACATGTGTTCCTCAAACTTTAGCTTCATTCCTTTCCTACGTGATGAGAAATTGTAAGTGTGGTGGCTTGTTTATGATGTACACACGAAGATAAATAATAGGAGAGGCTGAATTTCAGTACCAGACCCTTATGAATTCTATGAAGCAACCTTGATATTCTTCCTCCAAAGTCGGACGAATCGCTATCAACAGTATCGTATGACCACTTTGCGGAGGGGTTTCTGATTTAAACCATGATACTGGTACACTATCTGATGATTAGGAAATGTCCATTAATACTTGGATTACCTTGCTAGCCAAGTAATGAATTACGAAAACTTCTTCCAACTCCGTGGCTAGAACCAGTTAACCCCGTGTCAACAACCAATATCAACCGACAAGGCAGGGATGACGTATTATGTAATACGAATTAATACACTTGAATGTTGCTTTATGGTCTTGTGCATTTCTTATGACCGTTTAATTTTAATATGTTCCTACAACCTCCCCCCTCCTTTCCCATGCCAAGATTTTTGACCACCTACCACTCTCCTTTACAAATTCCAACCTTAAGCTCCATCAGTGGTTTTATTAAACTCCTTCAGAGTTTTTGTTCAACTGTTCATTATTTCCCTTCGTAATTTATACCAGTCCCTGACTCCCTAGCTCACAAAAGAAAATTTTCTAGCTCCCTTTCGCTTGAAATCAAGTGCCAGGTTATGGTTGTGATCATATCTTCCCTTCCACGTACTACTTCTAATCCTTCTACCAATATCCATCCATGCATCATTGGTATCATAAACCCTGTACAATCCAAACAGGTACTAAGAACACAACAGTTAGTCTTTGTGCGTTAGACAGTAACCATAATGGACTGATCTGTGAGGTAAGGCGGGCGGGAGGGGGGGGGGTGAGAAGGGAAGGATATGCATACCGACCAACCTGACTACGAAGATTAAGTGATATCCCGTAATTCACGTGAAAGTTAGCTTGAAAACACAATTTGTACCTGATAAATGAGTAATCTAAAAACGGATTCACTTTTTTTTCATATGGCTTTACGCCTCGTTGAAGTCTAGGTCATTAGGGGCGGAAAATTACTGGGGGGCAATGAACGGGAAGAAATTCGGTCATGGTCTTTTGAAGGAACCATCACGGCATTCACATGGAGTGATTTCCGGAAACCATGGAAAACAGGAATATGGAAGGTGATTCGAACCTGCGACTTACCAAATGTGAGACCATATCATTACCGCTCACCACGCTTGGTGATATTAACTACACTCTTTAGCATAAAGCTTTCTCGATTTTGACGAATGGTGACAACTCATCCACTCCAACAGAGCAGATCATCCTTACTCACGTCATTCATCGACAGAGCATTCAAACACGAGAATAAAAATACTTATAGAATTATGCAACAACGTTGTATTCTCCATTTAATACCATCACACAAAAAATAAATATATGGGAGGTTATATTTTTAACTATTTTGTTTTCATTGTAAAGTAATGTAATAAGTGTCCAAGATGTATCGAATTTGTACCAGGAACAACGGAACTGAGAATCTGATTCGTTAAGTAAATTGCAATATCCATAATTTTCTCTGTCATCACACTCTTCATTGGTTTAATGCAGTCCCCAATTTTTCCTATGCTGAACAGACTTTTCGAACTAAACATTCAACTTTTAATCTACGTCGGTAGCTATCTGCTACATCTTTATATATATAAAAATCTCGTGTCACGATGTTCGTCCGGGATGAACTCCGAAACTACATAACCGATTTAGATGAAATTTGGCTTAATGTGTGTGATTTAGTCCAACTTAAAAGATATGATACTTCTTATCTAGATTATAGACCTCAATATTTATTATTTGCGAAATAAATGTTCATTAAATGTTTGTCATAGGACAATGGTTTGTACATATTTGTAAGCCATCAAGGCTAAGCGGTCTGGTGGCTAAGTGGTTAGGGCGTCTGACTGGAGATAGAAACATCTCCGGTTCGAAGTCACTGTCTCGGCGAGAATTTTTATAGACACTTAACCCGGCATTAACCCCCGGCGCAGCAAACTGTATGAGGTGAAATACGCCAGGACGGTACTGTGGTTCGGATTCGACGTTGAAATGTAGGTCCCCTGTACCAGGCAAGGATGGGCGGGCTAGGTAAAGGCGGCTACGACAGGGATAGAATGCCCAGCCAGAAGAAACAATGTCACCAGGTCATTACGACCACACGTAATTATTATTATAGTTCCATAAGTTTCTAACAGATGGCGATGTGTTAACTCATCTATACAATACTTGGTTAGCTAGGTTGGGTAATCATCCAGTAGATCACGTTCTGTTTCAATTTATTTATGCTACAGTTTATTCCTAACAGATGGCGGTGTGTTAATTGATCGAACCATTCAGTAGATGGCGTTGTATTTCGATTTATTTATGCTACGGTCTATTCCACGCCATATGTGTGAGTTTCTTCAATTTTAATTGTGCTGTGTATTGTGTTATAATTATACTGTATTGTTGTTCATCGTTTGTGTGTCTTTATACCTAACGACAATGTAATTACACACATGAATATAACATTGAACAAAACGTTACGATAAATTCGAATCGTGTAAGCATTTTTCGCTAACTTATCATTTTTCTTCTTCTTTTTGTTATGGTCAGTTAGACTCCACGTGTCAATTTCAATTCCTCTCCAGTAGTTTTCTCTTTCTTCCTCCCCAGTACTCCTTCATTATTGCACTCCTCTCTACCTTTGAATCCTGCCATTTTCTTTCCATACGGTTCACTGGTATTATTTCGTTTCAAATCTTTCTAAACCTCTTGAAAGCCTGGTGTCATCCATGCTATAAATGTATTAAAAAAATATCATTCTTCTTTTTCTGTTATTTTCTCTTTGTTATTTTATATTTCCTCATTTGTTCTTAACTTCCATTTTACTGTATTTTTAAATGGACCCAAAAATTCCGGTTTCACCACTGATTTGTAGTGTCTTATTTTAAGGCTTTCAGAGAGGCACTTTTTGTTTTAATTCAAATATTTTTCAGTGAAATGTCGCCAAAGAATCTAACCTCGACAATGCGTGTAGCAGAGAGGCAAGACGCACGACGAGAGAGCTCATCAATCAGCAACACAAATCGCGGCAAGTAAGGAAGTTCAAAGAATCAGGACAGCTGAGCGTCGTATGCAAGAATCTCAAGAACAGCGTGATGAACGTCTGTGACAGAATATATCGAGAACAAGAGCGGCACGAGAACAGCACATAGCTACATTTAGAGAAAGAGAACGAGAGAGACAGTAAATCAGCCGTGCTTTAACACGTGTATCATTTGTTCGTCTTGCGTTCCAATATGCACCAGCCATTGATTACTCTGCATATTCTAAAACTGCAATCGGTGCAGAGAGCAAAATATGCCAGTATTACCAGGCGTTGTAATTCCGCAATGAAGCAGCCGGCATGTGTTGTGCATCAGGAAAAGATGTATTATTACCACTACCAAATCCGCCAGAACATTTACAATCCTTCTTGCTGGCGAATCAAACGATTCGAAATTGTTTCTGAGCAAGACACGCAAATTCAATTCTTGCTTCCAGATGACGTCTTTTGTGGCAGCAAAAATTTTCGATCTTTCATCTGATGGACGTCATTTTGAAACTAAATTCAAAATACAACGCCAGGTGTACCATAAGATTGGGTCGTTGATACCGATGCCAAACGACGACCCGAAGTTTCTCCAAATCTATTGGAAATTGTGAGGAACGCTTGAAAACTAGGTGCCAGTATAATTTCATCGAACAAGCAGAAGAGAGAGCAATTGTGGTATTGATATAAATTCTTCACGGGTTTGCCGCGAAGAATTTATATCAAAGATACGCTGGGGAAGACTTATCTCTCAAATTGTGGTATTGTTGGAAAATTGTTTGGAAAATAATAATCAACTTATTCAATTGTGTCGCCACAATTAAAAAATGACAACTATCAAATTGTCATCAAAGCTGACAAATTACCATCAGGAGAACATGCTGGCAGATTCAACGCGCCAACCGTAGATGAAGTTGCAGTTTGTATGGTTGATGACTCATTTGATTAAAGTCACACGTCAAGATAGAACTGTTAGTATAATTTCGGATCTACGCCGTTCGTATGATGCACTCCAGTATCCACTGATATTCTGGCAAAGGCAGAAGGAATATCACATCAAAATCAAACAGCGTGATCCAGTTGCTGGTAAATTTAATATTCAATTATTTAATTCGTTATTTTATTAGTACAGTAGACCCGCAGTATTCCGACCAGGGGCCGGATTATAGCGGGCCCACTATATTGATTTCTTATTCTGTTTTTTACTATTTAATTTATTATTTTTTCAGGTAATAAAACAAATAAAAAAGTTACTTCAATGATGTACTACGCCCCCCGATTGATGATTAGACGTAATTAGGATAACTATATCCTTCGATATCGTCAACTGTGCCTTCAATACGTCGTGGATATGTACGCCAAGGTTGAAAACAAGCATTTGCGATTTATTCGATACAACCAGGTTACGATCGGAGGAATACTGTTATCGGCAATATTTATGAAAATTTAAACGCCAATGATATCGGTAATGCATTTATTTTACCTTCAAGCTACATCGGCAGTTCACGGAACATGCAGCAATATATACAAGATGCGATGACTTACGTACGTCATTATGGTCGTCCAGATTTGTTTATTACATTTACATATAATCCGCATTGGGAGGAAATACATACTTTGCTATTACCATGCCATCAATCAATGCATCGTCATGATGTCACGGCACGTGTGTTCAATCAAAAATTAAAATCATTGATTGATTTAATCGTAAAACATTCAGTTTTAAGTAACACACTTTGCTATCTGTATTTGATTGAGTGGCAAAAGCGAGGTTTGCCTCATTCTCACATTTTGATTTGGCCTGAAGTTAAAATCCGTCCAGAAGAAATTGATGAAATAATTTCAGCCGAAATTCCGGACCCATTAATTGATCAAGAATTGTTTGATATTGTTACCAGTCACTCGATCCACGGACCGTGCGGTGCTTTACATGACATCGCGATGCATGGAAGGTGGAAAATGTAAGAAGCGTTTTCCAAAGGAATATACGAATGATACTATTACGGATATCAATGGTTATCCGTTGTATCGCCGCAGAAACGCTGAGAATGGTGGCCAAACATTTACAATGCGAATGTCAAATTCTAGAAACCAAGTTGAAATTGACAATCAGTGGGTGGTATCATACTCACCATTGCTTTCAAAAACGTATAAGGCTCATATTAACGTCGAGTTTTGCAGTTCTGTAAAATACATTAAGTACGTTTGCAAATATGTTAATAAAGGCAGTGATTTGGCCGTATTTGAAGTTCAAAATGTAAATAAAAATGACGAAATAACACGATACCAAATAGGTAGATACATCAGCAGCAACGAAGCTATCTGGCATATTTTTAGATTTCGCATCCATGAAAGAGACCCTTCCTTCCAGCATCTTGCAATACATCTTGAAAACGGTCAACGTGTATATTTCACCGAAGAAAATATTTTCCAAAGAATACTTGAGCCACCAAAAACGACAAACCACAAACTGAATTTTTCACATTGTGTCAAAAATCTGATGTGTTTCGCCAATTCGCAAAAACATTATTATATACCGATGTTCCAAGCTATTTTGCATGGAACAAATTAGGTAGAAAATGGTAGCCACGTAAACAAGGAGAACCACATCCTTCGATCGCAGGCATATTCAAAGCAAAGACTTTACACAGTACATCCAAAACAACGTGAATGTTTCTTTCAGCGTTTGTTATTGGTGAATGTTCCCGGACCAGCTTCTTTCGAATGTTTACGAACAGTTAATGGTCGAGTGTTCAATACATGTCAAGATGCATGTCGCGAGTTGCAGCTGCTGGTAGACTGTTTGAAATTATTTTGACAACATGTTATCTAACACAATCTTCGAGTTTGTGGGAAAAATATAAAAACAGTATGACTGAAGATACAACTGAAATTTCAGTTTATATAAATAAATAAAAAATGATTTATTTATTTATTTTATAAATATCAATTTTTATATAATTTCAATTAAGAAATTTGTAATGAAATGTAAATTAAAATTTTTATGATCATTTGTCCTTAATTTAAACTCTCCGTAACTCTCTACCAATTACATTTGAATTTCCTAATGTTTTTGTCTTTATTAGTGAATATTAATTTGACTACTTGAGGAAGTTTAGAATAACATTAATCCAACGTAGTATAATTAGTAAGTAACAGCAACGCGTGATCGGGTCAGCTAGTGTATTCTAATAAAGATTAAATTCTTTCTTTCGACTGTTCCCTAGACTAACAAATTGCTTACTTAAAAATGTAGCTTCCTATTCTATCTTTTCTTTCTGTGAAAGTCTTCCACAAACTTCTTTTCTCACTCATTAAAATAAGAGGTTTTAATTTCGTACTTTACGTGTCCACTTAAATGACAAATACCCCATTTAATTGTCCCATTTTTTTATTTTTTTCTCGTATTTACCTACCTACACTTACGTAAGTAATGTAGTCCATATATACAGCTTTAAAAAGCGTCTTTTAAGTCCTAGGTCAATGTATGAAACAGATTTCTCTTCTAGAAGCAGGCTCATTTCGCTCCTGCTATTCTGCATATATAAGCAATAAATCAGTGTAATACATGTATAATAAATCATGGGTAAGACTCGAGAAGAACAATTAATAACAAATTTAAATAAGTTATTATGTGTTGTGTTAATGATTTAGTAAGAAGTATGACTGCGCAGTTGTAAAATACGAACATGTGTCAGAACAAACATTTGACCTTACTGGAGACTTGTATCACAAGTAGTCCATACACTGTTTGAATTCGCCTACGCCGGTCGAACTTTCTTTGGCCGAAAGAGTAAGGAATCTAGTATCCCGCCGTGACGAAACACAATAGCGTCGAGAAATCGCGTATTGTGAGCTGGGATGATGTAATGAAATAATTGAGGTGGCTCGGGTGGAACCCGCCGGGCAACTTTCACGACTGCTGCGCCACGCTGAGCCATGCATTAACCCGCCTCACGTCGTATCGTCCGCAATCAAGTGACATAGTACAGAATATTAAAGGCTTTATATGCCTAATACATGCACTATGAAGCAGAAAATTATGTCATCCAAATAGCACCAGCTTACTAATTCATCGGTCCTGGCATTCGAGAAAACGTGGGCCTTAGTCCCCGTCCGGCCATCCGGATTTAGGATTTTTGTGGCTTCCTGAAATCTGTTCAGGCGAATGATGCGACCAAATTCCTTCATGTTCATTGACCCCAGTCCTTTCTCTACCATGTTTACCTCTACGTCGACTACGTGTATAGCCCCAAACAAAAAAATACATTTCCTCACAACAGTTCGGGATTTCCTTGACATTCTCTCTCATAACGATGGATTGGGCCGCGCAAGACCAACTCAAGTTGCTACTTCACCTTGCTCCCTTGAGTTGACACCTATAGATGTTTTTACTGTATTACACGAAAGATCAAGTGTATGTTCCGCCTTTACCTGAAAATCTCGCTGAGAACATAAACTGAATTTATCTCACAGTTAGAGAATCGATACCTGATACAATGTATCGAGTTTAGCAAGAAATTCGTTTCCGGTAGTCAATGACATTCACATCGAACCAAAATGAGTCTTCACATGTTTTTTTACAAAAAGAAATTTTAACCTATTCTGTAAGTTATTGGTATAAATTATTACATGATTACAAGTTGTAACATCCTTCTTTATATAAAGAAATATAAATTATTTTTTGTGGCTGCTAATTTGTTTTGTTATTCCATTACACATTAAAATCTGAATTTTACTTCTCTTCTCATTTCTGGTTGCTAATAATTACATTTTGCTTCCTCCGCTTAATAGATGAGATCACAATACTTATTTAAAATTCTCACTTCTGAAGGTGTCTGGGCAAAGAACACTTTACTCGTAACCCTATCAGTTTAGAATCCATGTCCCTGTCCCTCCGCATTGAAAACAGTTTTGTAAGAGCAATGTGTGGTGGATCTGTAGTATGTGGATATGCTTCAATTTGTTTTGAGAAAAACTAAATATAATACTGAAAAATAGTAAACATAATGGTCCTATTGTGGTAGGCTAATAAGTAGCACAAAGTAACTCTTTTAACGGCACAGTGACTTTGTAAATGTGTATTATTAGGAATTTTTCAGTAGAAGGATTGCAGAAGTTGCTACACAGGTAGGAAATCATGACTAAATCATAATAAAAAACAAGTTTAGAGACAACATTGTACATTTGTTGAAACGTAGCATGATTACAGCGGAAAATGTGTATATAGGCCTGAAATATTGAGAGGGGAACAGTTACAGCAATTTTACATCTAGAAAGGCGCGCTTCCTGAAATTCCAGAGTGTATCACAACATTTCACGCGAGGGCTATTATTGTTTGATATAATGAATAAGAAATTAGTAAGATTAAAAGAGGATATTAAACGTCTGACTAAATGACAAGCTAGAACTGTAAAGAAAAATGTTAAGGAACGCAGATATAAGTGACGGATTCAAGAATTGAAGAAGGGTCTAAAGGAAGAATGGATTGCAGTGTAGATGCTAAAAAAAAAAAAAAAAAAAAAAAAAAAAAAAAAAAAAAAAAAAAAAAAAAAAAAAAAAAACAAGTTTTTGGGAACTAAAACCTATTAAACGGTCTACGGTGGTGACAAAAAGTTTCGAAAACCGATTTTTGAAATCTTCGAATATCCTTTTAGGTAATAAGGTTGGCACTTGTGGTTTTTATTAAAGTAACATAAATTCTTTAGTACTAACTGTTATTATTTGAAGTACCAATAGCAAAACATTTTTACGAATCAAGCAGTCTGGTTGCACAATAAATGTTAACGGTAGGCGAGCCTTGTTGCTCCTACAATGTGTTCATCATTTATATCATCAGTTACACTTATTAGCCAGCCTCACTACAAACAACAAATAACTATTTTATTATTAAAAAAAAAAAACTCCTCATCATCTTGTATGAACGCATATCAATCTTTCTGTGGCACTGAGTGTCGTTTAACCTATCGAATTGCAGTGTTATTGTCTAGGCTCACAGTCACACTGGAACAATTGTGACGGGTTCAACTCTCGTGACTAATTTATACAAACTATTATTGATATGTTTAATGGTGATTATCATCTAAAGTGATTTGTGAAGGATTTGTCTTTTTTATTTTGGGATAAGGACCAACTACGCCATCGAATATTAAAAGAGGTTTTGAGTATTTTACTTCACGTTTCTGAATATGATCTCAGTCTGAAAATGCTAATGTATGTCTCACCTTTAGATAAAAGGATAAAAAAATCATACATTTTAAAAAGTTTGGGCATGTTTTCCGTGCTAGTGTTAAAACTCCTACTGTATGGTTCATAAGGTCTGAATCTCTTCGGTAATTATGTTGATGAGAAGTATTCGTACATGGAAGCAAGGAGCAAGCTATCTTAAATTTTGTTATTCTGTTTTTAACTATATTGAAGAATCTTCATTTCTTTTATGCAGTCAAAAACTAATTACTATGTTTATAATCAAGGTATGAATAAAGTGAAACAAAACTGAATCTGACCTCAGAAAATGAACTAAGTATTGTTTAAAGCTTTTACGATAATCAGTATAGGTTTATAATAAATGAGTATTATGCAGATGTATTTAAAACGAAACACAGTTAATGATTTAGGTTCAGAAATTAGGCGAGCTAAACAACTGAAAGATGCACAGATTTAGTTAAACTGTGTTAATATCCCGAAAGGAGTTACTTTACCGTTAACGCTGTTTGGTTAAAAACAAGAGATCCTTTAACACTTAAAGACACAGCTGTCGAAGACATGCAATATCCATATTAAAAATAAAATAGTATTCTGCAGTGACTTCATAATATCTAAATATTCCAAGTTTCCATATTTTAATTTATATTTGGCCTTTTATCCAAGAAAATTGGTATAAACGATTAATTTGTTTGTGGAATTGTAATGGTTTGGAGGAAATAAGTTTTGTTGGTTATTTGACTTTTGATTATGGTTTGATCACTTTAGCATTTATACTTTATGCCTTCGCTACAATTACTTAGGATTCCTGGATGACTAAGAACTGCTATTGAGAAGGCCAACGCGTGTTCGTGAAATGGCACAGGCCAAAAGGGCCTGCAGATGGAATGCAGCGTAGTGAGAGCCGAGGTCACCATACGCCGCCTGTGGCGTTACATATTCGCTGCCATTAATCGGCAGTTTCTTCACGGTCGTGCAGCTGATTTCTCCAGCTCCACGAGTACGACTATAAAATACCTCTTGCAATTCCACTAGATGACTGTAATTATAATGAAGGAAAAATTGCTGGAGGCATTTTGCGGTCATTAAGTCATTAGAACAAAAAATTCGAATAACTGTGGGATTTTTAACAAAGAAATAAATAAATGGGATCCAGTGGAAAGAGAACGCCACTAAACTTTTTTTCATTACAATCGTTGGTTTACTCGAAATAAACAAATTGGAAACGGAAATTCTTCCAGGGCTACATATTGAGCTTGGTGCGTGAAAGGTAACGCTCTGCCTTCGCATTCAGGAGGACGCGGGTTCGAATCCCGGTCCGGCCATCCTAATTTGTGTTTTCCATAGTCTACCCAAATCATTTAAGGCGAATTCAGGGATGGTTACTTCAAAAGGCTATTGCCGAATTCCATCCCATTCTTTGCTCCTCCGTCCTTTCCCGCCACTACAGTGTGAGTAAAAAAGGACTTTTACAACTTTCGAATGATATAGAAATTTGTTGATATATCTTACAGAATCGGTAGATGTGCCATTTTATAGCAAATAGCCTCAAGTTTGATGCACATAGTGTTTCAGTACACCATTCCACCACCAGGAGCGCCAGCGTAGTGCACAGTTAAAATGGCTACTTTCACTGGTGCCGAACGTACTCGCTGTGTGTTTTGGTTTCATGAAACGAACTCTGCAACATCTCTTCGGCGTAAATTTCGCACCCAATACGCTAAAGAACCTCCATGCAGGCCTACAATTTGTATTCTATTCCCTATATGAGTAGTATTATGAAGTTTAATTAGATGAACATTACTGTAAATGGTGCGTGTTCATGTTGAGCATGAGAGATGAATGATGGTTGAAAGTGAGCCACGGTACTCGCCGATTCATGCCTACTCTTCCGAAAGAGACCAATGAGGCCGCAATGTTAAACGTTCCTACTACACGAACGGATCACTATAAACTATGTCGTAAACTCTCACGCCAAACCAATTTCGTGTAGCTTCGGGATGTGGTCAAATCAAAAGTAAAGCCTTAGACGCCAGAACAGTGCCTTGATGACCCTATCTAATAACCGGGCAAAGATCATGTATGAAGATTAATTTCTTGTTAAAGTGTATAAAGCTCAGTCAATAAATGAGTTAAAAAAATAAGCCATCGTATGGTATTGTTGGCCAGGAGATCTCGAAGGATTTTTAGGCCACCAAATGGCAGAGTTTTCTATTCGCCGCGTAATGCGCCTCTTGTCATAACTAACTTACCTAACCCGGTAATACTACCAGGTATAGGGGACCTACAACTTAACGTGGAATTCGGGCCCCGAAGCTTTCTGATGTACTTCACATTACACAGCAAACTGTGCCAAAGGTGAAGGTCGGGTTAAAGGCCTTCGAAAATCCCAGCCACGACTAGGAATCGAACAGAGGACCTTTCGATCTCCAGTCAGGCAGGAGAATATTGTGAAATTAGTTAATTTAGGACAATATACGCTATAGTGTTAGCATATGTCACCCGTCCGAATCATATGAAATGGTCTTGGGAAATCAATAAATTGTTTAGCCACTATTAACCTCGATGTAGACGAGCCATGAAGCTCCTGTTATAACAACAACATTAACGAAAATAAAACATGGACCCAAGGAATATTTATTAAAAATTTACATTTACAATTACTATCTCATTCGAAATTTCGACTTGCGATGGTACAGCGTCTACGGTTTATTCTGGTATTGTCAACCAAGTTACTCAATGAATAAAATAAACGTTTAGAGTAAATCAAATGGGAAACCAAGCACTCAAATACTTTGTGAGTCGGAACGACGGATAATTTCGGGCTCGGTGAAATGAATATTTCCCTCCGGAGTTTTTGGTTTATTATTATCACATTGTGTTCTCTACCTCATTAATTTTCTTCTTATTTGTTCGAAAAAAACATTTATGGCCACGTCCACGGATCCAGTGAGTAGTATTTCTAATAAACAGTTAAATCATTTAAAAAACTAATCAATGTGTGGGAGTCGAAAAAATTGCAACACCTTGTTCGAAAACAAAGCTCCATTAATAAAACGAAGTATTAGAAACCTATAATATTCGAAACATTTGATGCACTGAAATAATACCTTCAAATATTTTAATAGCAAGAAATGAGTATAAGAAGTTCCATAAAAGTAGTTGCTCTGAGTATAACTGTTGAGCTTATCTGTTTGGTATTAATTAGTATATTTTGTGGTTTTATGATCTATGGTTTCGTGATGGTCAGATTAAAAAATATGACAATTGGTAGTCCTAAGTTTTTTCTTTTTTTGCCTGGAAACAGTATATCATAAAGGAAGAAAAGACATTAGTGAATATTAAATTCCATTATTGGCGGACTAGAAAATTGACAATTTACAATTAAACAAAACAACTTTTATGAAACAGTATTCCTTCACTGCACTGCGGGAATCGAGTATAATCTGCTGTAAGTGGTTTGACCGTAATTGTAACTTGGGATTATAAAAGTACAAGTGATTTCATAGAAAGAGAAATAATTAAATCAGTATCTATACAAGTGGTTTTATCTGTGAAGTGAACATATATTTTTGATTTAGACGGTGAAAAGTAGTCAAATATGGGTTGTGCTACTTTCCGTAGTTTTACTATACAAGAACGTGTGATGGGCACTTGTAGTCGACCAATGATGAGTTTCACGTTTCTTTTTCGTACTCAGGTAACTTCTAAGGTTTACATGCATGCACTCGTATTCAGCCGTACTCCCAACAAATAAGACCATTAACCTGTTCCAGAAACCAGCATCAGAACAATACATGCAGAAAACTATAAGAGTGTATCAAATTACAACCACTGAATGATCTGGAATGCGGTTCATTATGATGCTCGCCATATCTGGTGACTCCAATGCAGTGACTTATGAAATTCGACTGGGTTGATTTTACCTTGCAATCTCTAGTGATGGACGTGTATGTAAATTTTGCTGTTTGTCGGGATGAATGTGATATGTCTAGTATTGTGTTGTGGATGGATGAAACGTGAAGGAATGGAGAAGGTGAAACCCGATACCGGTCCAAGTAGATATACCCACCCCTCAATTATTGCTTTACGCCTCGTCGACGTCGAGACCATTATAGACTGGATGAGACTGAGGACAAGGAACGAGAAGGAATTCAACCATGACCTTTTGAAGGAAGCATCCCGACATTCGCCTGGAGTGATCTGGGGAAACCACGGAAAAGTAGATATACTCTTCCGAAGGATACAAAATGGTGCCGCCAAGCTCAGTATGCAGATGAAATAATGGGATAAAAACAGTAGAAAACTGTAAACAGCTGCAGGGTAATCTAGATAATATATCTAGCTTGAGTCAACTTGAGATGAATATAAATGCAAAGAAGAGGCAGTTTATTAGGTACGCAGATAAGAATCCAAAGGTTGATTATGATCAAAAGTGGGGAAAGAATTGCTTGTTGAAGACATGAAATGTCTTGACATAACATTTGATAACAAACTTAACTGGGAAAGACACACTGGACAAGTAGGAAAAGGGTTCAAAATCCTTCATTTGTTGGAAAGAGTGATGAGAGGGTGTACCAGAGAAGTGAGGGAAGTTGGGACCCACATTTTGGATATGAAATACAGGACATGGAGAGGGTACAGAGAAGGGCTGCTGGATATGCCTTTGGAAATTATAGCAGAATACAATCGGTAATTAATATGATAAAGGAGCTGGAGTGAAATAGAAGGAGGGCGAAGAGAGTCATGGAAGTGTAAAGGTGTATATTGGTGATGAGGCTTTGAAAGATACTGATGGGAGAATTAAGAGAGGTGAATGGAAGGTAAAGATGACCATGACCACAAACTGGCACTTGATTTCAGGCATAAGGATGTGGGAAAATATGCTTTCATAGGGAATGGTGTAAGGAATTGTAATAAATTACCAAAAGAAATGATGAATAATCTACCAAAAACACTGAAAGAGTTTAAAGTTCAAATTAATAGAGGGTAAAAGTAGGTAGGAAGAATAAAGGATAAACATGGTTGTGTAGGGAGATTACCACCAGAGCGTGCGCTCTATCGCAACTATATCAAATTAATTTAAAAAACTTATTAATGTCCGCATCCTATGGAAGAATCACCATCGACAGTATTGGATACTCTCACTACATACGAAATGTGCAGAGGTTTGTAGTATAAAGCAAAACCTTTTGTCTCAATCTGAAGATTGGGAACTATGCTCTGGACTCGTATTATGGAGACGCCCGATTCCCGTCCAGCCACACAGATTTCGGGTTTCCATGGACACCATCACGTTGCTTCAGCCAACTTCCCAACGGAGCAGGCAGAAAGTATGTAAAAAAAAAAAACTAATATGTGTAGTCGATATTCTTAGACCCTGTTATCCATTCTTCGTATAAGCCGTAAGTAAAATGTGGTTTCAGTAAAAACTGATTTCAGCGTAGTGATTGGTATATCTGGTACATTATCTCTTTTATACTTAATTACATGTGAATTTATTAGCTTAATGCAGATTCCATGATACTGAGTTTCATAAAAAATATTCAACCACGTGAACCACGGCATCTACATTTAGAATATAATAATTTAATCATTTTTATTTCGCTATCGTGGACAAAAATCAATAAAATATACTGCTGCGTCAATTTCCTCTTAGTCTGGACAGTATAATATAAGTGTACACTTCTAAATCCAGATAATAGTGAGAATACTGATAAATCTCAAATGCCAAGATATCCAGTAAATTGACCTAATGTGCGGAGCCAAGAGGTGAAACCAAACATGAAAAATGAACACTATAAAGTGTTTGTAAGATATGCCGAAAATACTTATTCACGTTTATAACTTGTAAAACAACACAACGATTTCTGCACATGTTAGGGACAACTGATTAGTAGTCATGGAAAGTAAATTCATTGATGATCTTTTTTTCTGTATTTTTAAATAAGGAACCGACCCAGATAACATTTGATACGTAATGAGCTATAATGGACTTGTAATGTATGTAAAATAATACAGTCAGCTCGTATATGGTATTTTAATGACTTCGTGACGAGATTGCCAATATAACAGATACACAGGCAAATTTTCGGCAATTAGCGATAAACGTAGGTTTGTTTCGTCCGCTATGATCCTGCAAATCATATTACGTTAAGAATTTATATGTGATAATTTTGTAATTATATAAGAGTATCCTGTGGCAAGCTGGAAAACTGGTCCAGAAAAACAATGCCAAACACCACCTTAATTAAGACAATTTAGTGTGGCATGCTAACTGAAAAATAATTTCTGAACTTTTCATACATATACCCGATGCAAACTGTTGAACCACATGATGATTTAAAAAGTGCCTCTATGCCTGAAGAAAAAGCTTGTAAGTGTAAACAGTGTTTTTCGAAGTAAACTATTCAACTACAGTAAAAAAGCCTGTAAGAGTAAACAGTGTTTTTTGAGTTAAAATATTCAATTACAGTGGTCATATTTTTAAACAATCAATAACGAATGATTTTTAAATCTAGCTCATTATTCGTTTTGCCAAATTGTTTATGCAGTGGAATATATAACTCAATCCAAAAAAAGTTAAAATGATTACACTTCATTCTGGAAAGATTTTGAAAATTTTAAGAATTTGTTTGGGTGGCTCTGTGGAGGTCACGGCATCAGTTGTTCAGTTCACAGCAATGCATGCCACACATTACGAAGACGAATGGTAGATATCAAATCGCAATCAACGTGCTTTCTGAATGCGACATTTTTGTTGTAGATCAAATCATTTCAGATGTTTTCCGAATGGTAACTAAGTGTGTTGCGATATGTGGAATGTGGCGACGATCACAATGGATCTCATTTTTTCCTCTTATAGCCCAACAGAGGTGGGAAAGAATTAAAGGAACAGGAAGGAATTCAGCAAGGGCCTTTTGAAGAACCAAACCGGCTTTCACCAGGAGTTATTTCTGCAAAACATGGAACATCAAAATCTGGAATACTGGACAAGTATTCGAACCTGCGTCCTGGCGACAGCGAAGCCATAGCGTTAACGCTCACCAACCACGCTCGCTATTATAATGGAGAGGAATTGGGAGCAGATCAAAGAGATAATAAGAATGGTAAAAGAAATGTTCATTCGAAAACGGTAAATAACAAATTGGCCCGAACTTGTATGCTACAATATGAAAATGAGGAGGCTGAGGAGATATGTAAGAAGAAAGCATGCATAAAAAAGAAAGAAAACAGGTAGGTAGTAGAGAACTCAAAAAAGTAATTAAAATTTGCAGTGAGGTAAACTAAATGTGCAGTCTTAAAGAATATTTTTAGGGTTTAACGCGTTGCCAGCATCATTGGAGGCAGGAGTAGATTGGGGACAAGGTAGGAAAGGAATTTGGCCATGGTCTTCTTGAAGGAACCATCCCGGCGTTCGTGTGAAGTGAATTTAGTAAACCATGAAAACCCGAATCTAGATGACGGACGGGGATTTGAACCCAAGTCATCCCGAATATTCGAGCGATACCACACTGGGCTCAGTATGAAGAGAAGTATGGCTACAGGAGGAACACTGAATGGTGCAAATACAAATACTAAGAGAGTATTCAGAACGTTATGATGAAGAGTAGGGAAGGAGTTTTTGAGGATGTAAAAAAGCGGACATGTTAAGTAATTCGATGAATGGTACAGACCAAGCGCGGTGGGTGAGCGGTACCACTCTGGCCTCGCATTCAATAGGACTCGGGTTCGAATCCGCACCTGGTCATTCAGTATTAGATTTTGCATGGTTTCCCCAAATCACTCCAGGCAAATGCCGGGATGCTTCCTTCAAAAAGGCCATGGCCGAATTTCTTCCCATTCCTTGCCGCTTCTAATGACCGCGACGAGACGTAAAGCAAAAGAAAAGTGCTATAGTCAGAGATTACCTCTCAGTGATAGAACATGTGCTTTTCCACGTAAGTAGAAAGAGGCACAATTAGGAAATTAGATGTAATTGGTGAAGGTCTTATGAGAGCTCTAAGTAGTCAAAAAAGCGTTGTGTGTCTGGTAAGGATAATATTACCATATTACCACAATTTTCTTGACGATTGGTGAATGCGACAACTCACCGTAACTACATTGGGATCAAATCTGTAGACTTGCCGTATCCCAGAGGGACCGTATATGTTGTAATTATACAGGTTCATAAAAGAGGAGAGACAAGAAGTGGTGAGAAGTATAGACCTGTTTGTTTGACCGCTATAGTACTTTTGTGCAACTAAACCAGCAACGTCTGTGAAATACAAAGCGGTCAGTAAAGTAGCATCACGTATTTAGGAAGTGTTCCCTGTGAATATCAGTTAGTGGGCGATGTACTACCTAATTCTGATTAAGTGTACAAGGGAGGCAAATAGTAGCACTGGATCTCACCAAGGGATTTGACAGATTGAGCCATAGAATGGTGACTGCTGAGGTAAACACCATTGAGGTAAATCATATTGTGACTTGAAGGGCAGTAGAAATTTTTAAGATTCAGGAAAGAGAGTGTTAGGGAAGGAATTGGCGGCGGAAGCCAGAAAAGGAGTGCCACAGGGTAGTATACTGGTGCCACAATTATTCATCATTCTTATGAATCTTTCTCCTGTTGGTGCGTCAGAAGTCAAGTTGTTTGTATACGACGTAATCTTATATATTATTTCTGAAAGAAGTGATTTTTTGCGACAAGCCAGTTATATACGTTCATACCTAACTTAAATTAAAAAAATGGTATCATTTTAAAGATTAAGGTCTCCGCTTTAGTAAAATCATAAATTAAGAAAGGAATTTTTTGGAATTCGGTCCTAAAATGCAAAAGTATTAAATATCAAGATCAAACGTATGAGACAGTTCAGAGTCAAGCCTCTATGCTTCCCTGGCATGAGTGAGGACTAGATAGCAGCACCCCATATCCGAAAGATACGGTAAACTGTATAATATGTTTTCTACAGAAAGCAGCTATATGGATATTTTCTTTCTGTTAAGGTAAAATTTTTGTTTGCTACAATTCCTACATAAACATTTTATTCGTGAAATTTTCGCATGGGCTATGATTCCTTTACCACAAGATAGCGCCATCACATATCCCAGAGATATCCATATAGTGTGTGTGTTTTGTTCAACTTAGTTGCATTCCGGTAGAGCTTTGACAGTTAAGGCTTCCGGGAAAGGAAAGCTTCAGATGTCTATGTTAAAATAGAGGGTTGTAGTATAACATATGTGAGGTAAATCAGAAAGATATTGCTGCAAGGAGCCGGTTCTTCTTTAAGCACATTGCAAACCACCAACCTTGCTAATCAGTGTATGTTGTTCTCGAAATTTGCGCTCGGGTCATCTAGTTTTCTATAATAAGAAGGAAACATTCTGGTCGATGGTAGGAAAATATCTAAAACTTTTTCATCTTTTACAGTGTATGATGAGGAGATGTATGGGGTAAACTGGGCTGAAACAATCTTTGTCTGGCGTTAGTCTGAGTTTTACGGGTTGCGCTGGGGCCTCGATGGAAATTGTGAAGAATTATGAGTTGTGTGTGGAAGAGAAGAGATGACCACGACCAGAGATTACCATTATTTCAGATACAGGAAAGTCGTAAAGTTTTCATCTGTAGTTAGAGACATTACTTCCTTCCAATTAATAATAACAAATTTACTGAAACGGCTTCCTTCATTACGACTCGCTTCATGTAGTTGAATCTGTATCGAAGGACGGTTTAAGGTTGCTGGACTTCAGAAAATCGTCTTGCTGCATTTTCTGACTACATTATTAAGGAAACTTAGAGTTTACGGTTTATATAAACTAATTTGCAGCTGGATTACTGCAAATAGCAATACTGAATTTTCGTTAGCAAGTTCTTAACGCACGAGTACGTAAATTTGGACAAATTCCATTCCAATTCGGCCACCAAGGACCACGTAGACACTGGACACCTGTTTACACAGGAGGCTAATGTGAATCAGGAGAGGGGTGTAGGAACTGCGTTCCTGTAGGAGGTCTAACCGGATATGTTAGGGCCGGCGTACCTAATCTATCGAAGGTGTGGGGAAACTAAACGCGGTACAACACTAAATGAACACTGGGGCACATCTTGACACCATTATTTATTAAACACAATATACAAAATATCACATTTACTATGTTCGCATTAATATGTGGTCTGTACAGTTCCACTCGGCACATAGTCTCACTGACGACTGCCTCTTGGTAGCTATGCTAGCTCCCACCTGTCCTTAGTTGGCGCTCCTGTCGGCTCGACGTGGATGCCATCTGGTAGCTAGGAGAGGTACCGCCCACAAGTCACCAGCTGTCGGCGAAGAGGCGTACTTCAGGCTCCGCCACAACCACTCTCCCCCCAGTGACCTACTCAGGGAGAGTGGGGAACGAGAAACGCTTCTTGCCACCAGCGCTTGTGTCCGCACGGGAGGCCCTCGCGTAGGTCCTGACCGGTCTGTCCATGGATGCCGATGGGTGCGTTGGTGCTAGTTGATTCCCGTCGGTCTGTTCATGATCTGTTTTGGCGAAGAAGGCCGGTTTCAGCATTTCCACTGAGAATGCTTTCTCCACCCCGTTGAGTTTAATGACGAAAACTCTGTCGCTGATGCGCCTGATGACCTCATGTGGCCCCGTGTATGGTGGTTCAAGAGGCTTCTTCACAGAGTCTACATGCTTGAAGACGTGGAACAGGTGTATAGATCCTTCAGTAGAAAGAGCCGGGACTTGGTGTGGTGAGCCGTTGGTGTTGGCCTGGCGCTGCGGATGTGCTCACGGAACTTCTCCATGAAGAACTGTGGATCCGCTGGGGTGTCTTCAGAGGTGAAGAATTCGCCAGGTAGTCGAAGCGGCGCTCCGAATAGCATTTCAGCTGGCGAGGCCTTCAGATCCTCCTTGTACGCGGTTCGTAGGCCAAGGAGAACGGTTGGCAGCAAGTCCGGCCATCGTATGTGAGTGTTGCACATCAGGGCGGCCTTAAGCGAACGGTGCCAGCGTTCGACGAGTCCATTCGACTGCGGATGGTATGGCGTCGTGCGAATTCGCTTCGCTCCAATCAGACGTGATAGTGCAGTGAAGAGGGCTGACTCGAACTGTGGGCCTTGATCCGTGGAGATTGTAAGCGGAGTGCCAAAACTGACAGACCCATTGCGTGTAGAAGGCCGAGGTAACTGTGTCAGCCGATATGTTGCTGAGTGGAATGGCCATCGGCCATCTTGTGAAGCGGTCAATGATGGTGAGGCAGTAACGGAGACTCTCGACCTGCGGCAGCTCGATGAGGTCCAAGTGGATGTGGTCGAACCGGTTGTTGGGAACAGCGATATTGAGTGGAGTGAGTCGGTTGTGACGTTGAATTTTTGCTCGCTGACACGGTACGCACCTTCGAGTCCATAGGAGAGCATCCCGTCTGATGCCTGGCCACACGTACCATTCCTTCAGCATCTGGGTGGTGACTCTGCCACTGGGATGAGAGAGACCCATGAACGGCGTCGAATGCTCGTTGCCTGAGGTTCTGTGGGATGTAGGGCCTTACTCGATTGTCCATCACGTCACAGAAAATGTCGAGGCCATCGATGCTGAGAGACTGCAAGTGAGGAGGTGGATTCCCGGAGTGTGGAGAGTTCTTCATCAGCGAGCTGTGCATGGCATATCTCCTCGTGGCTAATCGTCGTGGGCATGGAGATGGAGTTGATGCGGGAGAGAGCATCAGCCACGACGTTGTCTTCACCCCGAGTGTGGATTATCTCAGTGGTGAACTGCGAGATATAGTCCAGGTGGCGCAGTTGCCGAGGAGAGGCCTTCTCCGGTCGCTGCGAGAAGGCATATGTGAGTGGTTTGTGGTCTGTCTGGATAATGAAGTGACGTCCCTCAAGAATGTGCTGGAAGAAATGAATGGCCGCAAAGATGGCGAGGAGCTCTCGGTCATAGGTGCTGTAACGGGTCTCGGCTGGGATGAGCTTCCGAGAGAAAAAACCCAGTGGTCTCCAGGTCCCATCCTGAAACTGTTCAAGTGCGGCTCCGATGGCTGTGTCGGAGGCGTCAGTCCTCAGACAGAGGTTGGCTGACGGCGAAAGGAAGGTTGTTTGAACAGCATCGGCAACACCACGTTTACAGGCAGCAAATGCTTGCTCACTAGCAGGAGTCCAAGGAACTGGGCGCTTGTCATTGCGTTTAGAGTCCTTCAGCAGGTCATTGAGTGGCACCTGCATCTGTGCAGCTCCAGGAATACACCTCCTGTAGTAGATCACCATTACCAGGAACCGACGGAGATCGGAGATGGTCTCAAGTCGCGCATAGGAAGCGATGGCTTCAACTCTCTCCGGCGGTGGCTTGTAACCAGAAGCATTCACTGTGTAACCAAGGTAGACGACCTCTGTCTTCCCGAGCTGGCACTTCTTAGGATTGATTGTTAGCCTGTTCGCACGGAGGATGTCGAACACCTTGGTGAGATGCTGCAGGTGCTCCTCGTGAGATTTGTTAAAGATGATCAAATCATCGATGAAACAACCAACGAAGTCCAGGCCTCGAAGCAGATTGTCCATGTCGCGTTGGAAGGTCTGGGTAGCATTGCGTAGGCCGGGCGGCATACCAACGAATTCAAAAAGTCCAAAAGGCGTCGTCACTGCGGTCTTTGGAACGTCTGACTTGGCAACCGGGATTTGATGGTAGGCACGGACCAAGTCGATTGTGGAGAAGACTGAGCAGCCATGGAGTCGCTGAAGGATGCTGTCTCCGTGGGGTACAGGATAGCGGTCAGGGACAGTGATCCCGTTAAGCCGCCTGTAGTCCCCAGTAGTTCGCCAACCACCGAGCTTCTTCGGCACCATGTGAATCGGGCTGGCCCACTGGCTGTCGGAGGGTCGTATCACGCCATGATGCAGCAGCAGGTCAAAGTCCTCCTTGGCGGCCTTCAACTTCTCGCCAGTAAGTCTGCGAGGGCGATCAAAGACAGGAGGGCCACTGGTATCAATGTGGTGAACCACAGCATTGTCAGACTGGGTGACAGGGACAGTATTAGGCCTCGTGATGTCTATGTAGCGACTGAGCAGATCGCCATAAGTCTTGTCCTGGTCACTTCTGCAGGCGGTCTGGGTGATGGTGGAGACCGTATGGATGGTAGCTTTACAGAGTTGGCCCGTGGTCGTCAGCGATGTAAGTGGATCGATGAGGCGTCTTCCCTTCAGGTCCAAGAGCAGAGAGTGGTGGACTAGGAAATCCGCTCCGATGATGGCTACCTTAACATCTGCAATGATGAAGGGCCACTTGAATGCTCGGCGTAGGTTAAGGTCCAGCGTCAGGAGTTTCTGCCCGTAGGTATGAATGACGGTCCCATTGGCGGCGTACAAGCTGGAAGTCATCCTTCTTGCAAGTTCCGGGAATGGAGGCCTTAGGTACCAGAGAGATAACCGAGCCGGAGTCGACCAAGAACCTCATGTTCGTTGTGCGGTCTTGGAGGTGTAATCGGTGTTCCCTGGTGAGGCGGGCGTTTGCGGTGCTGTCGCCGGCCGCCTGAACAATCGACAGCTGCTTCTAGTTTCCCGACCGCTGTCTGGATGTGTATGAGCAGGGCGGCTCGCAGCTCCTAGCATTTTCTCCGAAGCGGCGATGATAGAAACAGACTGTGGCTCTTGATGGGGAGCGTCTGCGGTAGCGAGAGCTGCTGCGCTCACGCTCGCGGCCACGTTCACTGCAACTGGTTATGAGTGAGGCGTTGATCTTGCACAGCTCGGCTACGGCCAGCTTCAGATTAGAGACTTCTTCGGTGAGCGATTTGAGCGGATCAACAGGCAGGCGTTCCGGAGATCGTGATTTGGAACGCGTGTGGCCAGCGGCCATGACGAATGTAGAGGCCTGCATCTCGTGTAGCTCGTCCGCGATCTTCGCCTGTTCTTAAATGGAGACGCCCTTCACTAGCTTCAAGCACCGTTGGATTGATTGGGGTAGCAAGGCAAGCCAGCGCACCCTGATGACGTCTGGAGTTGCTCTGCCGCCGGCCAGGGTGGTCATCTGCCTTAGGAGCTGTGTCGGCTTCCTGTCCCCGAGCTCCAACTCAGTGAGGGCCTTGTGGAGCTGGCGGTCAGCTGAGTCCGTCAGCCGGCTGATGATCTCAGTTTTTAGGCACTCGTATTTGTTTTCCTTAGGTGGATTAGTCAGCAGGTCTGCTACTTCCATCATAATTTCAGAATCCAACGCTCCCACGAGAAGATTATATCTCGCAACATCGGATGTGATGCGGTGCATATAAAACTGAGCTTCGATCTGAATGAACCACATATGAGTGCAGTGTCTCCAGAAGGGCGGCAGTTTCATGGTGCCGACTGACAACACAGCCGGGGCAGCGTCCGTTAGTTGCAGCGGCGTGGACTGGTCACGTTCGTCGGCTTCAGACAATGGCTCCTTTTTTGCAGCCATGTTCGTCGCTGAAGCTCGCGGTTCGGGCGATTTACTCGACGGAGAACGCTGGATCGGCGTAGCACTTATAACATGGCACCACACAATTCAACACTGAGCACAGGATTTGGTATCGGCGCGCGGGAGCTGAGGCACGTGTTCGGTGCTGCGACGGAATCCACTCGCATCACATCGAGGTCACCAGTTGTGGGGAAACTAAACTCGGTACAATACTAAATGAACACTGAGGCACATCTTGACACCATTATTTATTAAACACAATATACAAAACATCACATTTACTATGTTCGCATTAATATGTGGTCTGTACAGTTCCACTCGGCACATAGTCTCACTGACGACTGACTCTTGGTAGTTATGCTAGCTCCCAACTGTCCTTAGTTGGCGATCCTGTCGGCTCGACGTGGATGCCATCTGGTAGCTAGGAGAGGTACCGCCCACAAGTCACCAGCTGTCGGCGAAGAGGCGTACTTCAGGCTCCGCCACAAAGGAAAGTCTTGTGTTGCCATCTGTATGTGAAACATGTAACTTTGTGAGTTGTGTGTCATAAGTTCATTTTTGTCTGAGAAATTTATGGTTGTGGGACCGTCCCAGCATTCGCCTAGATGATTGCGGGGAACAACCAAAAAACCAAAAACCGTATTACAGTAGATGTAAATGTAAAATGATGGCACATTAAGCAATTACTTATCACGAAATGGAATCACTATTTATTGCTTCAAATTACAGAGATATTTTCGTGTAATACACGTGCTACGAGGCACAACAGCAGAACTACATAAGAAATGTGATACTATGCGTGTCAACATGAAGGTTGTTCTATGTCACACTTGTGGGACGTTTCGAAGGTGTGAGATAGATGCCTTAGAAATGAGGGCTGAGGTAGATGCCTTCGAAACGTCCCACAAGTGTGACATCTTTACACGGCTGGAAGCCAGAGAAGAGTTTATTTTTAACGTAATACTCGTTCGAGGCATTTACGTCACGATTCATGAATGGTGCGTTGTCGATTCTGCTGTTTTATATTCAGCAGCGACTAGTATGTATTTTCACAATTCATAACTCTGATGAAAATGGTCATATGAAACAGTCGTACTTTTGTGATGATTTTCTGTTTTCCGTTATTTTAAAAATAAAAATAAACTATGGTTTCCTTTGTCTTTACTTAGTACTTTACGCCTCGTCGACGTCGCGGTCATTAGAGGTAGGAGAAAATGTGGGAGAAAGGGAAATAATTTCTGTCATTGAGTTCATCCGGTTTAGACGAATACAGAATTCTTTGAGAACATTAGAATTACTAGTAAAAATTACACATAAATCACTTGTGGGTGTTGTGTGAAAACTAGTGCCACAGTATAATAATATCGAAAATATCTAATGTGTAAAGATGAATATTTAAATGTTTGTTGGTTTGTTCGTCTTCTACGCGTTCCTATACTATTCATCCGATTGCGATGAAACTTTGGTGTGTTATTATGCTCGTGCCATGGATGGTCTGTGACAAACAACTCGCCCCCTCTTCCCCTACACATCCCTCAATTTTTTTCAAATGATCTTTACCGTTTTTGACCTATTTCGATGGAATTGTGCATACGTGAACTTTAAAACAAAAAAATACTGCCTACATTTGTTTTGCTAAACCCACTCCTCTCCACCTTTACAACAACCTCTTAATTTTTGCCAACGTTCTTCGTACAAATCAACAGTTAATATCCGATTTTGATAGTACTTAGCACACGTATACTTCAAAACAAGGCGGTCTTGTAGCTCAGTGGTTAAAGCAATTGCTTCTCCAGTCACGTATTCAAATCCCACTAGGAGCAGGAATTTTTAAGAGTTTTATTTGATCATTTGAGCTTTGCAGAGACGTTCAGTGGTTCGGATTCCAATTTAAACTGTAGGCCCCAGTGGAGGCGAACTAGACGTCCTGCCTATGACCCAAAGCTTACTACATTTCCGTCGGGAGGATTCAATCTACCTTCGGGTTGTGGACTAAGTTAGCACAAAGAGAAAAATACTGCCTACTTGGTTTATAAAAACCCAACCCCTTTATTCCCCTCCCCTTCATTTTTGGCAATTTTATATACATAAACTCACAGCCTTTATCCGATATCGACGGAATTTTCTACAAGTATACTTTGAACTGCATTTGCATTGAAAAACCTAACGTTCGCCGTACATATCCAACGTTTTTGCCCAATTTTGATGGTCTATAGCACAAATATGTAATCAAACAGAGTTGTCTGGTAGCATAGTGGTGAAGGCGCTTACTTTCAGAAGTTTCACAATACGATCCCAGATTGAAATATCGGTGGAAGCATGAACTTTTCTGGTCCGTGGTTCGGATTTAACGTTGAAGTATATGTTCCAGAGTAAAAACTGGTCGTCTTGCCTCTGACACAAGGCCTAGTACACTTCCTTCGGTAGGATTCGACCAACCTTTGGGCTGTGGACTTTTTTTTTTTTTTTTTAGTTTTTCGCTTTAAAACAAATATAAAAGCTCTCTCTACATTTAGTTTTCAAAACCCCACCCCTCAACTCCTTTTCACCACCCTTTTAATTTACGGCTATATTATTAGATTTTGCTGAAACCCTGCATATTTATACATTAAAACAAACCGAAAAATTCTGTCTACATTTCGTCTACAAAATGCTAACCGCTTTCCTCCTTTACTCCCCCCCCCCCTTACTTAATTTTTCCAACGTTTTTTCAAGCCGATTTTTTTCACCAATTTTGATAGTACTTTGATAGTGCTTAAAACATTGTGGCTTGGTAGCTCATTGGTTAAGACTCTTACTTTCAACAGTTTCTTGGTCCGAGTTAGGGTTCAAATACCGGTGGAAGAATAAATTTTTAAGAGTTGTATATGATCATTGGCTTATTACGCTCCTACTAACTTTCTGGTTGTTGACTGAGTTAGTTTTTTTTACATTAAAAGAAAGAGAAAAACACTGTCTAAATTTGGTTTACAAACACCCAACCGTTCTCTCCTTTAACTCCCCTAATTTTTAGTAATGTTCTTTATACAAACCCACAGGTCATATCCGATTTCGATGTAACTTTGAATTCTTTAAAACAAAGAGAAAAATATTGTGTTGATTAGTTTACAAAAACTCACCACTTTCCCTTAAGCAAAAGTTACATTTGGAACTATTCAGAAGGGAGTTTGCGCACATATGGTTTAAAATAAGTGATAAATGATGTTTGTATTTAGTTTACTAAAATGCTTGCTACAATCCGATCAAAAGGGATAAAACATCAGAACTTTCATATCCACACGCCGACAATGTGTGGATATGAAAGACGAAAGACGAAAGACCATAAACATTGTATATCCCCAAGAAATAGAATAAATTTTTTCAAGAATAATTTAATACATACAAACCACTGTCTTACATTTACTTTGTACAATGTATGTGCGTATCCATTTAGGAAATAAAGAGGCATCGCAAGGCATGCCGGGTAAATCTAGTAAGATCATAATTTTTATTAACTTACATGACAATTGGTGTATCTAGTAAACGCAATCGCAATACGCAGTCAGCAGTTCTCATTAAAGCATGTTTTAGATTGTATTTTTTTTTTTAGATAATACTAATACTCACGTAAAATGACACATTTGGTAGTAGTTTTTCCACGTAAACTTATAAAAATTGTTTAAAAAAATTAGTTTAAGGATTTTCAAATTGAAATATAATAAACAAAATCTGTTATTGTAGGTAATTTATAACGCAAAAACTTCATACCAATCACAATGCTTATTTGTGACAGTCATACGTACTCGCATACACAAATAGATATCATATTCAGATAGTGAAAACGTATTTGAGTGATATCAAAACGCAAAAAATCCTTCCATATAACGAAATGGGAATTTGAACATAAAATTTCCTCCACTTAAATCTCTAGTAAAGAGAATGTAAAAATGCTAAGAACAACAAAAAAAATTTTTTTTTTTGCTGCAGCAACAAATAAGACTGAATATTTATATTCTGTGACTTACGATTTATGTCCCACATTGACGACTACGGGAATTTTATCTACTGCATCTGGTATGAATGAAAAGTTTAGATTAATATTCCAGAAAGTTTGTTCGTCTAATTTAGTGTCTGATACCAACTGATTAATCACTCCCGTATCCTTAATGCAGGTATTAAGATACCTTCAAAATCGTGTTCCGCTTTGTCGCATCTGATTAGATCGGCCCGCTATCATTGCGTAATGTTTCACCCATAAAGTACTGCCGTAATAATGGACGCACTGTAATTATGATGGCTACCTCCATTGTGCTTTCCTCGACCCGCCATAAATCCTGATCATTAACAACAATCCATTGTTTTCCCTGCTGTTTTTCAATAAAAAAAATCATGTTAAACGCAGACTACTGTTTGCTTTGTCTACTATTAAGGTAATGAGGTTTTTAATAGCTTAATTAATAATATGTGGCAACGGAATATAATTATTACTATCGTTATAACAGTGAATGCTCAATATCAGTGAATTTAATAATATATTCTTCGTAAATCAAGTAGCAATCAGGGATAAAACCCTGGAACTAAAAACTATGCTACCAAATTATTAATGAAAAAAATGAATAATGTTATACCCAGTATAACGCATGTCAAAATGGGTGCGAGGCAAGTTGGTATTAGATCGGTAAAAATATTCAAATAAAATTTTATTGTGACGTGATGTTTCAAGAAAAAACAATCAGTATGTAGTGATTTAATGATGGCATTACGCGGGCTGGAGAAGAACTTGGCTCAAATATACAACAATCAAAATTCGCAATTATAGAAGAAATTATAACAAGAATAGTCAATTAAATATAAAAATAGGACCAAAAATTCCGGGCGTGGAGGGTGACTGGCAACGCTCTGGCCTCGCATTTGGGAAGATACGGCTTCATATCCCCGTCCGGCCATCCAGATTTCGGTTTTCCATGGTTTTCCGATATCACTCTAGGCGAATGCCTTCCTACAAAGCCATACCGAATACCTTCCCCTAATGACCTAGACGTGGACTAGGCGTAAAGCCACAAGCTAAAAACAGGACCCAGTATAGTACAAGAAGAAAGTGAATTCAGTATTAAAATAATTGCAACTCATGGCCACACAGAAGAATGGTGTTCGATGCTGAACATCACTGAGGAAAAAGTAGTCTACAATAAGAAAAATCTTATCTTTACAGTCACTTACTTGGGACTGAAAAAGAACTTTATAAACTATATGTATGTAGCCCAATACTCATTGAAGTGAATCTTGGACTTTATTAATATCAGAAAGAAGGAAGCTCGAAGTATGTTATTGTATGTAGGGATGTTAAAAATTATGTGGAGACAAAACAAAAACTTTTTTAAATGCTGCGTTTGGAATAAAGTTGGTGGAAGAGGCAGTCAGAAAAAAAGCAAATACATGATGGGTTATATTTTAAGAAAAGTGGGGCTGCTAATTTGTCCATGGAAGAACAAGTGGAAGGAAAGAACTGAAGAAGAAGACAAATACTAAAACATATAAAGCAGATAACTTAGTAGATTGATTATAACGTAAATGCCGAGGCGAAGAGATTTGCTTAGGATAGGAGCAAATGAAATAGTGTTTCTAAATAATTGAGAGACTGATGATTGAAAACAAATTGTAAAAAAAATAACGGTGAAATTTTTTTATGTGAATTATCAGTACCACAAGAAAAAGTACTAATTGCAATTATGTAGACGGAATCATGTAGGTCAAAAGAAGGCTGATGAAGATATAGGAGGCAGTTGATCACCTTGCCATATGATCATTGGTGTTTCTTTGTTCTCAGAGGATCGGGTCTCGGCTCTTGTTTCCGACACCCGATGCCAGCCTCTGGAAATACAAGCCTCTTCGCTTTGTTATTATACGCTTTGCTGTAGGGAGGACGGAACTGTTAAAACTACAGCGCCACATACGCACATTCAAAAATATGATGAGGAACACACTTTGAACCTCGTACTATATAAGTCTGAAACCAACAGTCAACACAATGCATAATTTTTTGAAAAGTCGGAAAAATCAGTGTGTTTAACAATTTTTAATTTACGCGAATCAAAATAATCTACAAATTATCATCGCAAGGAAGTTTTTTTTTGTTGCTTTTGGCTTTACGCCTCGCTGACGTCGAGGTCATTAGAGGCGGGGATGGACTGAGAGCAAGGAATGGTAAGGAATTCGGCCATAGCCCTTTTGAAGGAACCATCCCTGCATTTGTCTGGAATTATTTGGAGAAACCATGGAAAACCCAAATCTGGATGGCATGACGGGGAATCGAATAGGCGTCCTTCCGAATGCGATGCCAGAGCGTTACCACTCACCCACTCCGCATCGGTACGAGATTGAGCTGAAAATTTACTGGCATCCATCATAGAGAACGAACCCAATTACTATTATGTACTGATGCTAGATAAATTTATACATTATATTTATAGACAATGATCCTCAAGAAATTTCCCTGTAATATCGTAAGTTTTAGTTTTGGGAGGCATCACTATGTTTTTTCTGGACTAAGTATTTTTCAAACCATTCCCGTAAGAAACACGTATATGCATGATTCCAGTTCTATAGGCTTCTCCTTTGGCGTCGCTATTTCTACGTAAACAGATATCACCACCTTTGGAGGCAGCGAATGGAACTAATAGGCAAGGGTTACAAACTTTTAACCTTCCTCTATCCAGTGATGTGTGACACGAGTTTGTATCTTTTATAGTTTGTGAGAAATTAAAATTAAAAATCACCTCCTTCTTTTTGAATAACGCTGTACAATAGCTGCTAATACTCAGTACGTGTAGATACCCTGGTAAGATTTAACTTAGTGTGTTATAAGAAAATACTGCTACTTGGAAAGCTTTTTAATTAAATAAAGTTAACTACATGTAAATTAATTGTAATTTGCGCCACAACTCTGGGATCGGCATTGTGACCAAGATCAGAAGAGTAAAATTGACTTTAGTTTATGCACGGTTGTTTAAAGAACATTGCCACTACAGAGTCTCTAACTGTAGTGACTGTACACTGTTGCGCCAGTCATTGCAACACAGCTGTCTCAGGTGCTTAATAACAAGATAATGCAATCTATCTCACGTTAAATCCCAGTGTTATAAAATACAGGGCGTTCGCCGGAAAACGCTACCCTCCCAGTCTCTTGCCGTTGGCAACTTGCCGGTCAGTCGTGCCAGCACCTCCCGCCACACGGCACCGTGAATCACCGCACTGTTTAACACCTCCGCTGCCCCAACAGTGCAGTGCAGTGACCCTTACATTGTTAAGAACGGTTTCTTTGCATTGTAGATAGTTTGTGACTTCAGTCTCTTATTAATCACTGTTGTGAATAAACGTTTCTTTGCGGTTTGGCTGGTTTGGGGATTCATACTCTTATTAATCTGTACCGTGTTTGAGTGTGAGTAAAATTATGGTACGTTACAGTTTGCAACAAAGAATATTTCTCTACGATACATATGTGAAGAAGAAGTCGTTTAAAAAGTGTCGCAGTAAATTTCGTCGCGAATTTCCTGGCGCTTTACTGCCAGCTAAATCAACAATTCTGCGTCTGGTTAAAAAAGTAAGAGAAACGGGTTCATTTTTTAACAAAAAGAGACTGTCGGTCAACCGTATTCTCACAGAGGAGAAAATTGACGATATCGCTTTTCGACTAGAACAGTCACCCAAAAATCATTAAGTCAGTTAGGGCAGCGTGTGTCTCGAAATATGTTCAGAAGATGTGAAATGTGCATTACACAAGAGGGTCAACACTTCCAGCATCTTTTATAAGGTAAGCTAATGAATTACGTCACATTTAAATGCTTAGCACACAAGTTTATGAAGTTTATGAAGCGTAATTATTATGAAATAGTCCGCGGCCGACGGTCGAACAATGCCGGAAACTGACCGCTCGCTCGCCGGGAGCAGTTTCTTCCTTGTAGCGCTAACAGTGGGTTGCGTTTCCCGGCGAACGCCCTGTACTTTGTAATGAACGTTAAGATGTAGAGGAGAACCATTCCTGTATTTCGTGTTGCTTTGTGTGAAATTAGTAACATATTGACGAACCTCTACGGCTAGTCATTTCCGGCCAGCGCTGCAGTTTCTCAATCGTGTGTCCTGTCAATGCCACGGTAGATTAAGGCGCTGTAGCATAAAGAAGCTTAGCCTTGCTTCTACAGAAAAGGTACGGGCAAAATGCGTATTCTAAAAAATTGACTTACACAGTGTAATATTTTGCGAGTAAATAAAGTACAAATGTGGAGATAGTAAATCGTGCTAAGGACACTTTTCGATACTAATGTTCTTTCATTACCAAATCATTACTCCCGTTAATCTCAATGCGTCAAGAATTGATAGTAGAAAGCAGCCTTTGGCGAGTAACTTCCCAGTCTTCGCTTAGTTGTTCCAGCTAGCTTTTTGGATCTTTGTTCTAAGCAAATCTTGCTTTGAGGAATGTCCAACGTACCTAGCAAGTCTTCTGTCAAACAATAACGCCCACTTTCATAATGAGTTCGTTTTTAACAACGTCGCTAGGCAGATTACGAAATATCTACTGAGGGTCATATGCTGCCCTCTCTGTAAACTGTAATTTATTGCCTGCGCTTGACAATACTCTAAGTGGCACAAGGTGCCTGAACGACAATTACCTTTGATCGTTTCATCTTACTTCTTCTTCAACTACCATTAAATAAAACGTATGTATCATACGCACCTTCCCAATATTGTAACATCGGACGATCCAATATTTCTACATTCCAGCTTGTAATAACAATACTCATTAGATATGAATAAAATACAGTGGTAATTGCAATGCAGTAAATTCATCATTTTTCGAGATCAGTGTGTGTGGGCTGACCGTCTAGACACTTAGTCGCAACCAAGGGACGCCTACACCTCCTACAATAAACCACATCCCACACAAAAGCTGTGTGTGGAGAGCGGTACACCCCCTATAGGTGAGGTGGTCCTCGGCAGGCATTACGCCCGAGTGAACACGCCAATTCACAACGGTAGCAGTTGACCCGAGCGAATCTTTTTTTATATATATATACTGTGGCTTTACGCCTCGTCGACGGCTAAGGTCATTAGGGGCGGGATGGGACTTGGGGCAAGGAACGGAAAGGAATTCGGCCATGACCTTTTTGAAGGAAGCATCCCGGCATTCGCCTGGAGTGATTTGGGGAAACCAAAGAAAACCCAAATCTGGATGCCCGGACGGGGATTCGAACCGGCGTCCTCCCGAATGCGAGTCCAGAACGTTAACCGTTCACCCACCACGCTCGGTCCAAGGGAATCAGGTAACCTCCTATTAACAAGGCTAGAAAGTCAGAGTCGAAAATAGCAATGTTGGCCTATCTCTGTACAGAAATTTTGATGCCGTGGATGAGTGGGATAAAGTAATACCCAATAAAAAAATTATTTTTGAAACATGTGACTGTTTTTCTGAAAATTATGTTCAAAGGTGAGCCGGGAAACGATGCCATTGGTGATTCAAAAAGGACGTTGGATGAAGAGAGAGAGAAGAAAGTTTGCAACACGAGAAAGAGGGTCTTTCGATTTTCAACATCACGACGGCTGGCCGGAAATAGTGAGCTGGTGGTATCACATTATCAGACTTGAAATGTTCAACGTTGTGTATCGTACATTAGCTTGTGCGTGCTTACGAATATCAGATGAGTCGTTGTGCTGCTGACGACATTTGCTGCAATGATTTATGATAAAGTGCTCATCTTTTGCTGGACACTGTGTTGTGCACAAGTCACTATTCGCCCGTATAACTCACCCTGTGGCGCTTTGAGTGTAGGGTCCCATCCTCTATCAACTGTATAAAACTGAGCTAAGGATATTGCCGAAAGAAAAGAAAACTGACTATCAAGAATGAACATTAGTAATCACGCTTTGGAAATAATGTACGGCGAACCCAGTTACCTTGCGTGTCTATTCTAATAGTAAAATCATTCTTATATTATTTAATGTCCTTTTATTGTTACATTGAGGTGATGAATTTTAAGTTTCATTAATTTTCAATTTTAGGATTCTATGGCCTTTCTAATAGGGCAAGGTTCTGATTTTTGAACTTTTCATTGTTTATAAATAACTAGCTGACCCGGTCACGCGTTGCTGTGACTTACTAATTATAGTACGTTGGATTAATGTTATTCTAAACTTCCTCAAGTAGTCAAATTAATATTCACTAATAAAGACAAAAACATTGTAGTCGATTTGGAAATTCAAATGTAATTGGTAAATAGTTACGGAAAGTTGAAATTAAGGACAAACGATCATAAAAAATTTTAATTTACATTTCATTACAAATTACTTAATTGAAATTATATAAAAATTGATATTTATAAAATAAATAAAAAAATATTTTTTATTTATTTATATAAGCTGAAATTTCAGTTATATCTTCAGTCATACTGTTTTTATATTTTCCCCACAAACTCGAAGATTGTGTTGGATAACATGTTGTCAAAATAATTGCAAACAGTTTGACGAATACTATTCGGCGTGGCTGTCAACGCTGCATCAGCAAGTGTCAGGTCCCAATAATTGTTGTCTACCAGCAGCTGCAACTCGCGACATGCATCTTGACATGTATTGAACACTCGACATGTATTGAACACTCGACCATTAACTGTTCGTAAACATTCGAAAGAAGATGGTCCGGGAACATTCACCAATAACAAACGCTGAAAGAAACATTCATGTTGTTTTGGATGCACTGTGGAAAGTCTTTGCTTTGAATATGCCTGCGATCGAAGGATGTGGTTCTCCTTGTTTACGTGGCTACCATTTTTTACCTAATTTGTTCCATGAAAAATAGCTTGGAACATCAGTATATAATAATGTTTTTGCGAACTGGCGGAACACATCAGATTTTTTACACAATGTGAAAAATTCAGTTTGTGGTTTGTCGTTTTTAGTGGCTCAAGTATTCTTTGGAAAATATTTTCTTCCGTGAAATATACACGTTGACCGTTTTCAAGATGTATTGCAAGATGCTGGATGGAAGGGTCTCTTTCATGGGTGCGAAAACTAAAAATATTCCAGATAGCTTCGTTGCTGCTGATGTATCTACCTATTTGGTATCGTGTTATTTCTTCATTTTTATTTACATTTTGAACTTCAAATACGGCCAGATCACTGCCTTTATTAACATATTTGCAAAGGTACTTAATGTATTTTACAAAACTGCAAAACTCGACATTAATATGAGCCTTATACGTTTTTGAAAGCAATGGTGAGTATGATACCACCCACTAATTGTCAATTTCAACTTGGTTTCTAGAATTTGACATTCGCATTGTAAATGTTTGGCCACCATTCTCAGCGTTTCTGCGGCGATACAACGGATAACCATTGATATCCGTAATAGTATCATTCGTATATTCCTTTGGAAAACGCTTCTTACATTTTCCACCTTCCATGCATCGCGATGTCATGAAAGCACCGCACGGTCCGTGGATCGAGTGACTGGTAACAATATCAAACAATTCATGATCAATTAATGGGTCCGGAATTTCGGCTGAAATTATTTCATCAATTTCTTCTGGACGGATTTTAACTTCAAGCCAAATCAAAATGTGAGAATGAGGCAAACCTCGCTTTTGTCACTCAATCAAATACAGATAGCAACGTGTGTTACCGAAAACTGAATGTTTTACGATTAAATCAATCAATGATTTTAATTTTTGTTTGAACACACGTGCCGTGACATCATGACGATGCATTGATTGATGGCCTGGTAATAGCAATGTTTGTATTTCCTCCCAATTCGGATAACATGTAAATTTAATAAACAAATCTGGACGAGCATAATGACGTAAGTCATCGCATCTTGTATATATTCCTGCATGTTCCGTGAACTGCCGATATAGCTTGAAGGTAAAATAAATGCATTACCGATATCATTTGCGTTTAAATTTTCATAAATACTGCCGATAACAGTATCTCGTAAGAGGATGTGTTCCTCCGATCGTTATTTAGCCTGGTTGTATCGAATAAATCGCAAATGTTTTTTTTCAACATTGGCGTACATATCCACGACGTATTGAAGGCACAGTTGACGATATCAAAGGATATAGTTATCCTAATTACGTCTAATCATCAATCGGGGGGCGTAGTACTTCATTGAAGTAACTGTTTTATTTGTTTTATTACCTGAGAAAATAATAAATTAAATAGTAAAAAAAAGAATAAGAAATCAATATAGTGGGCCCGCTATAATCCGTCCCCTGGTCGGAATACCGCGGGTCTACTGTACTAATAAAATAACGAATTCAATAGTTGAATATTAAATTTACCAGCAATTTGATCACGCTGTTTGATTTTGATGTGATATTCATTCTGCCCTTGCCAGAATATCAGTGGATACTGGAGTGCGTCATACGAACGGTGTAGATCCGAAATTATACTAACAGTTCTATATTGACGTGTGACTTTAATCAACTGAGTCACCAACCATAAAAACTACAACTTCGTCTACGGTTGGCGCGTTGAATCTGCCAGCGTGTTCTCCTGATGGTAATTTGTCAGCTTTGATGACAATTTGATAGTTGTCATTTTTTAATTGTGGCGACACAATTGAATAAGTTGACTATTATTTTCCAAACAATTTTCCAACAATACCACAATTGCTCTCTCTTCTGCTTGTTCGATGAAATTATACTGGCACCTAGTTTTCAAGTGTTCCTCACAATTTCCAATAGATTTGGAAAAACTTCGGGTCGTCGTTTGGCATCGGTTTCAACGACCCAATCTTATGGTACACCTGGCCTTGTATTTTGAATTTAGTTTCAAAATGACGTCCATCAGATGAAAGATCGAAAATTTTTGCTGCCCCAAAAGACGTCATCTGGAAGCAAGAATTGAATTTGCGTGTCTTGCGCAGAAACAATTTCGAATCGTTTGATTCGCCAGCAAGAAGGATTGTAAATGTTCTGGCGGATTTGGTAGTGGTAATAATACATCTTTTCCTGATGCTCAACACATGCCGGCTGCTTCATTGCGGAATTACAACGCCTGATAATACTGGCATATTTTGCTCTCTGCACCAATTGCAGTTTTAGAATATGCAGAGTAATCAATGGCTGGTGCATATTGGAACGCAAGACGAACAAATGATACACGTGTTAAAGCACGGCTGATTTACTGTCTCTCTCGTTCTCTTTCACTAAATGTAGCTATGTGCTGTTCTCGTGCCGCTCTTGTTCTCGATATATTCTGTCACAGACGTTCATCACGCTGTTCTTGAGATTCTTGCATACGACGCTCAGCTGTCCTGATTCTTTGAACTTCCTTACTTGCCGCGATTTGTGTTGCTGATTGATGAGCTCTCTCGTCGTGCGTCTTGCCTCTCTGCTACACGCATTGTCGAGGTTAGATTCTTTGGCGACATTTCACTGAAAAATATTTGAATTACAACAAAAAGTGCCTGTCTGAAAGCCTTAAAATAAGACACTATAATACAATGGGTCCATTGAAAAATACAGTAAAATGGAAGTTAAGAACTAATGAGGAAATATAAAATAACATTGAAAAAAATAACAGAAAAAGAAGAATGATATTTTCTTCATACATTTATAGCAGGGATGACACCAGGCTTTCAAGAGGTTCAGAAAGATTTGAAACGAAATAATACCAGTGAACTGTAATGAAAGAAAATTTTTTCGATGGCAGACTTTGAATATGGCAGGATTCAAAGGTAGAGAGGAGTGCAATAATGAAGGAGTACTGGGGAGGAAGAAAGAAAAAACAACAGGAGAGGAATTGAAATTGACACGTAGTCTCTAGCTGACCATAACAAAAAGAAGAAGAAAAATGATAAGCTAGCGAGAAATGCTTACACGATTCGAATTTATCGTAACGTTTTCTTCAATGTTATATTCATGTGCGTAATTACTTTTTCGCTAGGTATTAGTCACAAACGATGAACAACAATACAGTATAATTATAACACAATACACAGCACAATTAAAATTGAAGAAACTCGCACATTTGGCGTGGAATAGACCGTAGCATAAATAAATCGAAATACAACGCCATCTATTTGATGGTTCGATAAATTAACACACCGTCATCTGTTAGGAATAAACTGTAGCATAAATAAATTGAAACAGAACGTGATCTACTGGATGATTACCCAACCTAGCTAACCAAGTGTTGTATTGATAAGTTAACACATCGCCATCTTTTAGAAACTTATGGAACTATAATAATAATTACGTGTGGTCGTAATGACCTGGTGACATGGTTTCTACTGGCTGGGCATTCTGCCCCTGTCTTAACCGCCTTTACCTAGCCCGCCCATCCTGCCAGTTACAGGGGACCTACATTTTAACGTCGAATCCGAACCACAATACCGTCCTGGCGTATTTCACCTCATACAGCATGCTGCGCCTTGGGTTAATGCCGGGTTAAGTGTCTATAAAAATATTAGCCGAGACATGGACTCGAACCGTGGACCTTTCCATTTCCAGTCAGACGCCGTAACCACTTAGCCAGCAGATCGCTTAGCCTTGATGGCTTACAAATAATTACAAACCATTGTCCTATGACAAACATTTAATGAACATTTATTTCGCAAATAATAAATATTGAAGTCTATAATCCAGATAAAAACTATCCTATCTTTTAAGTTGGACTAAATTACACACATTAAGCCAAATTTCATCTATATCGGTTATGTAGTTTCGGAGTTCATCCCGGACGAACATCGTGACACGAGATTTTTATATATATAAAGATTAACGATAAATACAGCTTTGTCTGTAGGCTATAAGTTATTTTATGAAATAAATTCGTCAGGTTATGGGCCATGTCTAGATAGTGCAGATATGCCTATTAAATTCAGATCTATTTCACAAAAATTAAATTAATTAAATAATTATAAATATGAAAAATAAGACACAAAAAATCGTTTCATTACAATGGCACCCAAATTTAATACAATGGGGGTCGTAACCGAGCGTAGGCGGTTACTACGGGAAGGTGAACTGGAGTGGTTTCCCGTAGCTTTCTCCAGTTCGACAGTGTTCATAAGTGTTGTTGTAAGTTTGGATCATAGTGATAGTAGGTCTGTTCAGTGTAGAGTGTTGTTTGTTTTGTGGATGAGAGATGAAAGGAGGGAGAGGGTGGAACCTGATGTTGGCCCATTCAGGCCTACGCTTCCAAAAAATACGCTCCCCAGCTTAACCTCACCATCCAACGGACGAATAACTATCAATAGAGTCCTATGCCCTCACTCCATACATGCTGTGGAGAGGTTTAGGATTTAATCCAGGTCTTAGGTGCACAATCTGGTGATTAGGAATTGTGTATCACCGCCTCTCCTGCACTACCGGCCATGTCCTGACGATAAAAGTTTCTCCCACCACCAGGATCCGAACCAGTTACCTCTGTGTCAGCGCTGGACGCCAGCACGATGCCGCAGCCAACTGAGACAACGGGGAAGGCTGATTGCAAATAGTAATTGAATAATCTAGCTATTACAGGCTATGGATAGAAGTGTTTCCCAAAAACTGTATTTGGTTTTCAAGTGGTTTTGTAAATAGAATCTTGCGTGGTACTTTGAAGTAGGTGAGTCTTTGTGTTAAAAGATATTATTTCTTCTTTTGGGATAACGTGGTCACTATAGATAGACGGTCAAAGGCCAAGCAATCGGCGCGCTTTTCTTGCCATAACCAACGAAGAGCTGTAGAGGCGGATAATATCCGTAGTTAATTTATGCTCATAATTTTCTGTATAATGGCCTCTTGAACATAGCTCTAGAGCGCGAAGTAGCTTGGGAACGGCAGACCCATTCATTATTTGAGAAATAAGGTACGAGAAGTAGTTCTGTTAGAGGTATAAACCATGCACAGCTTAAGTACAGACATGAACCCAATCCAGATTCTCTTCGCTCGTGTAAGGGGTTAACGATCTATTTCATAAATCCCAAAAGCGATCCACCGTTCACAGCTTGCATAATTTTAGGCGCGTTTCACTTTTAAAGAGTGCCTCAGAAACGTAAATTTCATGAAGGAAGTTACAATATAAATGTTTACAACATTCTTATACACTGTTACATAATTCTAAGGCAGGCTCTACTTGTTCATGATGTTTAATTCCGAAGCTAAGTGATTTGTCTATTCTCCAAAGTATTCCTCCAGTTTCTTGAAATTATCTTGATATGGCTATATGAAACTTCACTGCAACTCAATAAATAAATACCACTTCAGTTTTAATATTTCGAAGAAATTTTCCGTTATAACGCACTTTATTCTCCAAAAGTATGCCAGAGCATAGTAAAATATTAAATTTATAATGTAATACGTTTTAAAACCTACCTGGCAGACTGATACGTGTTATTATATCATTTTTTTTAAACTGCTTAACGTCTCTTAACAGCGAGGTCTTTAGAGACGGGAAAGGATGTGGGGCAAGGCCTTTCGAAGGAAGCATCCCGGCATTTGCCTGGAGTGATTTGGGAAACCATGGAAAACCCAAATCTGGATGCCCGGACGGGGATACGAACCGCCGGCCTCCCAGAACGCTAACCGTATTATATACTGGTAGTCTTTCAGGTTGAAAATTATTAGAATACGATCAGCAGTACACACCAGCAGAAATAGATTTATTTCTTATAGCTTTACATCTCGTCGACATCTAGGTCATTAAAGGCGGGAAAGGACTGAGGTCTGAAGGCAAGAAATAGATAGGATTTCGGCTTTTTTTTAATGAATTATCCCGGAATTCGGATTTTGTCTGGAGTCATTCCGGGAAACCATGTAAAACCGAAATCTGGATAGCCGGATGGGGATTCGAAATTGCGTCGTTCCGAATGCAAGGCCAGTGCGTTAGCACTCACCCATCACTCTCTGTGTTAGGAATACAGAATTTAGCAGTAATATCTAGAACCTTGCCAATGGATAATGATCAAGACAGCAAAAACAACATTATTAATTTGCTTAGTTTAGTGATTGTAAAGGTTTATTGAGACAATACTAAAATGATTTTAAACGTTATCAGGAGCAGCATTAAAGCTTCTATAACTAATTTCAACACAGTGCATGATTTACAACAACTTTAAAAGCAAATATGTTTGTTCTATTGTTTCTTTCCTATATACCTTAGATAGGTTGAATAAATCAGGCCAGTTAGTGCTAAAGACTCCAGGTCTGATAGCCATTAACATGTACAGTAGACACACTGCTCCCCTCACTACCAAATTATCCATAAAAGTTTTTCAATACCACGTTTCCAGAATCAATGTATAATGCGTCATATGCAGCTAGAGATTCGATGTGTATATAAACTCCAGTGAAACTATACCGTAGGTGAGAGTATCTTGTAACGCTACTGGTTTTACTGTCTTAATAGTTGGGCGCAATTGTATGTTTTAACTGTTTGGAAGCCATTGCAAAGTTCTCGGTTGTTGGTAGTTTAATTTTAAATTTTCAATGATAATTATGATGGACTAGCTGTGCCGGCGACTTCGTTGAAGCATAATTTGAGGTTTGTAGTGTTAATTCACAGATTTCTGTATTGTGGGATCTTCTCCTCTCCTTCTAAATTTAGGTTGTATGCAAATGATTTAAAAACATTTACGCAGATCATTTGTATCTACCACTCCTTTAAACTGCCACTAATTGAATTTTTGGTCGTTGAACACCTACAACAATACTTTGGCATTGTTCACAATGCTTCACTGTAAGCAATATCTGAATTGGTATTGCCTGGCGTGTGTTCGAACATATTGCTTTATTTGTATGTATAAATTGTGATATTAAACATCCAAGTGAATCACAAAATCGATCTGTTACAGATTGCACGATTTAAACGCAACGTCACTGCTTGTATAGGGCTAATAGTGATAAACGTTTAATTCCGAGAAGACTTTCGCCAGACATCAAATAAATAGATTCCATTAACGAACAATTAATTTAATTTAATCATGTTGGAGCGCTTGCTCCTGTGGCAAGTTCCCTGTACACCCATTTTTTCGCTTTCCTTTTCCTACCCACTTCTTCTCTCTACTAATTTCTTTTAGTTTCTTGATAAATTAATCATCATTTATCTTATAAATGAATGTAATCTTTCTCGGCGTTGTTTATTTATAAACGTTTCTCGGGAAACAAACAGAGTGATGTTGTTATTAATGCACAATATTTCGGCGACTTTAAATCTCCGTCGCCATCTTCAGGTCTGATTTGGTAAACAGGGATTGTGGATTCCAGATAAGTGATGCATGGATTCCTGTAATTGAGGCTGCTCATCACCAACGATCTGCTTTTTGTGTTCCGCGGGCGTCTAATGACATCTGAGATGCTGCTAGGCAACATAACATCTGTCGTTGCCATGCCAGTTTACAAACAACACGCTCAAGGCTGACTTCAAGGCAGACTTCAAGACTTGCAACTGCACCTGAAGATGGCGACGGAGAATAAAGTCGCCGAAATATTGTGCATTAATAACAACATCACTCGGTTTGTTTCCCGAGAAACGTTTATAAAAAAATCATTTATCTTATTAATTTGTTCCAATCCTTAACTCCCTTACCTACGAAAGAAAATATTGCAGCACCCTCGTGCCTGAAATCGAATGGCAGTTTGTGGTCATAGTCATCTTTTCCCTTTCATGCACCTCTCCTAATTCTTCCACTAATATCTTTCCAAGCCTCATCAGCAATATTCGTCTTGTATACTCCGATGACCCTCTTCATCCTCCTCCTATGTTCCAATGAATCCCATCCCAGCTCCTTTATCATATCACTTACTGATTGTGTTCTGCGGTAATTTCCAGAGACAAATCTGGCAGTCCTTCTTTGCACACCTTCCATCCAACTCCTGTATTTGATACTCAAGATGTGGGTTCCTTAGGGGGCATCCATAAATTACGTGAGGTGTTTTTCCCGATTTCCGCCCCCCCCCCCTCTGGTGAGATCAGTTCCGTGAGAACCGCTCCCCCCCTCCCTACAAATCGGCCTCGAAACTTTTGGAGGACTTTTTTTTAGGTCTCACCCTTCTAAATCAGGTCAAATCCCCACTTTTCCACAAAATAACCCCTTAAAATCGACTTTCGCGCAATTTGTAGTCCCCCCCTCCTTGGTGAGATTTGGTGATATTTCACAGGACCCCCCCCCCCCTATTTCACCTCACGTAATTTATGGATGCCCCCTTACTACATTACTTTATTCCAGCAATGGTTTGACCAACGTTTTGTAACCCAATTCCCTTACTTCTCTAGAACATCCTCTCATCACTCTCTCCAACAAGTGAGGGATTTTGAAACCTTTTCCTACTACCTGACCAATGTTTCCTGCCCAGCTAAGTTTTTTATCAAATGTCATGGCAAGGTATAAATTAGTCAACATTTTTTATGCTAACACTAACGTGACACAAGCTTTCCTTTGTACAGTTTCGTTGAAATTGTTGGTTTTTGCTTCATCCGTGTAAGCATCTACAAAATCTAAAAAACTGGATGCTTGGTCTTTTTATTGTAGACGAAAAATTGTACTAATTTGGATAAAAAAATATCATATATTTGAACTTATAACTTAATCTATCACTATTTGCAATTTCGATTAAATCCATCGATTAGTTTTTCCTTCACGGAAAACAGACAGAAATTTCAAATTTTATAGTATTGGTCTCTGCATCATTGAAAACTCTGCTGCTGATCCATATAAAAAGTATCCTATATGTTAACTAATGACATATTCTTTTACTATGCGAACTTTAGTTGAAATGAGTTCATTAGTTTTAACTAGACACGCGCACAGATAAACAAAAATTTTCAAACTTGCGGTTTTGTCCAAATTATTGTTAAAAACTATGTTACTAATCTGGATGATAGGTATCCATTATGTTACCACCTGAAAACTTTGTCACTATGTGCAGTTTAGTTAAAACTTGGTAATTTGTTTTTCCGTAATGCGCTGATAGACAAAAGTTTCGGATTGTTTTGTCCTCTGTGTCATCTGTAACGTGTTGCTCAATCCGAATAATTAGTATCGTATATCATTAGCATTAACATAATCTGTTAATGTATATAGATTTATTAGAATCTGTCCACTAGTTTTTGAGTGATGCGCGAAGATACATACAGACAGGCAGACAAAATTTTCAAATTTTACCGTTTTGCCATTTCTATCGTCACTAGTGTACATTGTATTTACTCTTTTTAAGATAAATTTAATGTATAGATACAACTTTTCTGCGTCTGTTTTAAGTAGCATAGATAGATTAAATTAGCGGATTATTTTTTATTATTATTATTTCTGAGCGTGTCGATTTCAAATCGAAAAATAACCTTAGCTATCATCTACGTTACATAAGCTATCATTGCAGTTCCGTTGTAATGGCTGGTGTTTGCTTGATCCATGCACACGAAGATTAAAAAAATTACCGTCTTCACCTTCGTATCAAGGACATAAGTATATTATCATTCTGGATAATATGTATTCTACATATTAACTGATGATTACACTATTTCAATGAGCAGTTTCGATGGAATCCATTCACTGTTTTCACGTGAAGCATGCTCATACAGGTCGGGTTTTGGGCTCCGTATCATCGGGAACTACGTAACTGATCTATATAAACAAGTATCCTGCTAAGGAAAGACATAAGCTATAACTATGCTAAGTTTACTTCAAATTTGTTCAATAATTCTTGCTAGAAGAGTGCACAGGTAGAGAATAATTCGAAAATTGACTCTTTTCACCTCTGTGTCATCGGAAACTATTTAAATAATATGCACAGAAAGTATACTATTAAAATTAGACGCTCGTTTTATAAATAGTGTATCACCTTAAATTGATACATGGAATAATTTCGTTCCACTTTGGCATAATTAATAAATTTATACATATGAGAAAATAAAAGTATATAAAACTATATTAACCCGCCAGTGTGGCTAAGTGCGTTAAAATGCCACAACACTGGATCGAGGAGGTACAATGGATCCAGGTTCGTCCTGGCTCCCACT